>JAULAV010007451.1:2500-50977 GCA_030789695.1 Scilla litardierei | reverse complement strand
CAGAATCTTAAATCATTGTATACTCTGATTTAGCGGAAGCGTACCTGAGTCCATCGCTAATAATCTGAAAGATCCTGACGATAGCACAACGGACGATCTTCCAGAATAGCACGAATCAACCGTTGGAGAACACCTTTAGCTTTCTCCTGGTTTCTCTCCTAGCGACGAGACGTAGAAAAGACGGCTCAACTTTGTTCGTGTATTCCGGGGACCATGACCGCTAATATTTATAGGTTAGCCTCCATAGCCCTAGGGTTTCCAACTCGGCCCATCAACGAGTTGAATCCCAATAGTCTCTACACATAAAGGTCCCACAACATGTTTAACTCATTTAGCCCATTTAATTAATTAAAACCAGATCACTAATATATTGGGCTTAATTTGACAGCGTAGCACATATATAATTATTTACCGCATATTAGCCTAACGTTGGATTAAGATCCAACTTGTTGGATAAGTTCCAACAATCTCCAACTTGGGCTATATGCCAAACTTTCTAATTATATTTCATAGTGCATACAACCAAATAAGATCTTAACTTGCTGTCATTTCTTTAATGAGTCAAGAACAATCCGGTCCATCAGTTATATTAGCAAGGGATCAAGGAGATCTTCGCCGCAGCAATTGCAGCTCAACCCATCAGTGGTCACCGTGCTAATACAAAAGAATGACATGGATTATGAAGTGGATGTGTAGCATGGAAATTACATGTAATGTGATCTAACATGTCTATTTCGAACTGATCCTCCTTAACCTTAGTGAGATCATAAACAAACCAAAATCGGAGTGAAGCCGAACTGAAACCAAAAACTTTATTTCTGATCAGAAAATAACCTCAAGCTTAAGCTGGAGACTTAATTTTGTCTATCATATGAGCACCCAAAAGAACAAACTCCCACAAAACTGAATGTTCTTAATGAAATGACATCTATATGAGTAGCCAGCTCATAAAACCTCTTGGATGACATTTCCTTAATATAACGGATCCGTAATTACATGGTTTGTTCCGATGGGCTCATTAGACAATTATACACTCCTATTATTAATCAACAATCTAGGAACTTGATCACTGAATATCTTAACTTTGTCGAGTTCCTGTTGTTGCTGGAATATAAAACTGCAGACTTCATTGTCACTAAATAAACTGTGTGGTGTTTCAACACCATCCCTAATTTGCAGCATAGTGACAAAATATGCAGATATATTTCATGATTTGGATGTCACGTAATATGATATGAAATCTAAAGGCATGTCAGAAGAGACTATATAAAAGGGACCATTTAGATCTCTTCTAGTAGATGGCGCTTAACATAGATTTTCATACATTCTTTGCATCCAATAAATGATCAGAGTCAGTATACCAAAATGATCTCAACCCTTTTTGACTACTGATCCTTGAACATGTAACCCTTTTGTTCTCCATAAATACCGTAAGACACATTTGGCTGCTGTCAAATGGTCAACTCCTGAACTTAACAATCTGTCCAACACACCCGTAATATATGCAATAACCAAACGCATATAAAACTGAGCATACTTTAGACTCCCTTTTGGTGAGTGAAATCTTCTGAAGATTATTTCTCAGGGCAATTTTTGAGACTAAACTTGTCTCCCACAGAACTTAGCATTCATTACCACATAGATATTATATAAATTACATGCTCCCACAGAACTTAGATAACATCATTAAATATCGTCTTAAAACCGAACGAGGTGATCACTTAATGAAATTTAATGTATCAGTAACGATATTGAAATGCTCTACTAATGCCATTATAAACCTTATAGAGTCTTTCATGAAAACTGAATAAAAGTCTCTTTTTAATTAATGCATTCTTTTCCGTATAAAGTCTTTGAGTGATACACTTTAAATCTTTTCTTAATACCCTTTTGAATTCCTTTTGATTATAAAAAACTATTTACAATCAATAGGTTTCAAACCTTATGGCAATGAGAAAAAGATTTTAAGTATCATTTAAAGACTTTCTTAATTAATGCATTAATCTATTTTAGAGATGTAGTATTTTTATGACTTGATGTAAGTCGAACTTTCATCATCCTAATGTCAACAGTGAGCTTGTCATCTCTTTAATGGATTTCCTGAATGGCAATTAGTGCTTTGAGGGTGCTAGAGTTTGTCCTTATGAACAATTTCCCGAATAGGAGGAATTGCAACATTATCTTAAATTTATTGTGTCTTGAACAATGTCAGGAATGCCATCCTGAACAATGCCAACAACACCTGTGAGATTAATCTTCTTCAAGAATAATGTCACTAACCAAACTTCTCCCCTCAAACTCAGCATCCTCAAATAGGTATGCATTTCCTAATTCGTAAACTAATTTAATAGTGGGATTATGTAAAATTATACAAAATAATATCAACTTTAAAACTATTCAACAAAATTAGAAAATCATCAGCATTATGTCCTATTACTTCATTAGGCTTATAAAGCCTTACCTTAGTTGGACATCTCCAAACATGCAAGTGATTCATTTGTTGAAACTTTATTAAGGATATAAGCTGCAATCAAAATATAACTGAATTCTAAACTGTTGATTCTTTCATTACAACACATGTACTTAAATGCAAGAATTCTATAGATGAAGCAACATTTCCAAATAAATGAAGATTATAATGATCTTTTAAAGAACTAGAATAAACTAATTTTGAATCAAGAGACAACCAAATTTTCCATTCATAATTGAACACTTATAACCAAATTTGTTCAAAAATAGAAATGCAAATCCAAATTCCGTTAAAAAACGGTACATAATATTCTCATAAAATTCAAATACAATCTAGCCTTTTAAAAGAAATAATCTAAATTTAATTTGCTTCTACTTGAACCATCTTTCCATTGCCCATATCGATGTATCTTTCACCATCATTTGGCTCTTGGCATCTTAGGCAATCCTGCATAGACACAATGATGTGAATGGTTATACCAAATCTTTCCATCACATGCCTATAAGTACCAAAGGTTGCATGAAAAGAAATTAACTTAGAATCAAACCAAATTAAAGAAACATACCCTTTTTAGCCCGCCAAGCGTGATAATTTGAGCAATTCTTCTTTACATGCCCTTCAGCTCCACAGAAGAAACAACCATGACCTTTTGAACTTTTCAGTTCACTTCGTTGTTTCTTTTGAGAAGCTGTATCTGCAGCTTCAGTATCCTTCCTCTTGATGAAGGTGGATGTCAGGAGAGGGCTTTCTGTCATTTCTTGCTTAAGCCTTTCATCTTCCTTTACACAGTTTGAGATGAGCTCATCCAGAGACCAAGTCTCATCCTTCAGATTGTAGTTCATCTTAAACTGGTCAAACTGAGATGGAAGAGATATCAAAACAAAATACACTAGCAGAGCCTCAGAGAGGTCTAGCTCAAGTGCTTTCAACCTTGAAGCAATATTAGACATCTTCATTATATGCTCCCTGATGTTTCCTTTACCTTCATATTTCATTGAAGATAGGTTTGTCAAGAGTGTATTAATCTCACCCTTTTCATTCTTGACAAACTTCTTTTCAAGCTCAATAAGGAACCATTTAGCTGTGGAAATTTTCTCTGAAATAAAGCCCCTGAGATATTCTGGAATGACATTCCTCACTAGCATTAGGCACATGCGATTTGATCTCTTCTACTCTTCCAACTCCCTCTTTTCATCAGAGGTACTCTCATCAGTGAGTGGTGGAGGACAGTGAGTCCTTAATGCCAGATCAAGATCTATGAATCCGATGATTATCAAAAGATTCTCCTTCCATGCCTTGAAGTTAGTGACATTGAGTACTGAAATAGATTTGAGGTTGGCAGAAAAATTTTCAGGAATAATAGCTGAAAAGAGAACAAGTAAACAAGTTTAACATGTTCATATGAGTATTAAACAAAACAACACCAAATTCAAATTAATACTATTTTCCCATCTCAAGACATCCCCCACTAGTCCAATATTTATCTTTGGATAATCTATTGACTAGTCACTGACATCTTGTTGTAGCAATCAGACAATGACAATAATAACATGCCAAAAATAAAACTTCCTTTGGGCCGAATTAAATTTGCATGTATTGAACTCACTAATCATCACCTTGTCTATTGCCACAGGTGCGCATGAAATGGTATAGAACGGTAATCTTCCTTTGGGACGATTAGCATTCTTACGCAAATCACGGGCACGTTAGATTCTTTTTATATTCATGAAATGAAATAATGCAAATCAACAGAGCACACTTTGGCGAGGTGATGATTGCACGAAATCATTTCAAATATATATACCTTTGCAAAATTTGAATCTAAGTCGCAATTTAATACATGAATATACTTTAAGTGGAGATATTCAAGTCCACTTTTCTTCAAAATCAAATTTAAGGCGACCAAAATTTTCATACAAAAGTATGTATTCAACTTGTTATATTTCGAGATTATAACTGATCTTCACAAGAAAACCCACTTTGGTGAGTTGATGAGTTGATGATCTAATCATTCTATATTCGAAATATATAATTAATTGTGCCAAAAATTGAAATTGAAACTAAACCGAATTTAACACAAAATGATTACACTAAGTGGAAATATATATAAGAACCTTTTATTCCATCCTTCTAATCATTTATATTGAGTTAAATAAAATCCATAATTTCAACACAAATTTTCTACTCCAAAATGGGTTATAAAGGTATACTAATGTGTATATGAACATACATATAAAGTTATATATATAAATACACACCCTACCCCACTTCATATATAACTTTAAAAATGTGTCAAATTTCCTTAAGGCCATTTGTTTGATGGTTAGTGCACAAAAAATATTTAAGGCCTTTTAAATTTATTCTTGAGGAGAAATATATGTTAAGGCTTTTTATTTGCTCCCGAAGAAAACACCTGAATTTTGTGTCTTAATTTAAATCGAAATTTAGGCAAACTAAATTTTCATACCAATGTATGAAGTCAACTTGTTATATACCGAAGTATATATATATATATTGTTTTATGCCATAAACTTTGAATTTAAATTTATTTTGCACAATTAACACAAAGTTTATCTTTGAGGAGAAATATACATTTAAACGTCTTATTTCCTCCTTCAACCCAAATTAAATTCAATATCGGGCAACCAATCATACAAAAGTATGTATTTAACCGTTTATGTTACGAAATAATAATAATTTAACAGTAAAGCCCACTTTGGTGGGATCCCGTAATAATTAAAATTATTTTGAAACATATAATGTAATGCGCCCAAAAATTGAATTTAAATGAAACTGAACTTAAATGTAAATATACAGGAAAACCTTTTATTTACTCCCTCGATCCGTTTAAAATTCATCCAGGCAACTGATCATACTAAGTATGTATTTTTTTAATCCGTTTACATTCCGAAATAATAACAATTTTAATAGTAGAATCCACTTTCAGTGGAATTTCACAAAAAATTAGAATTATTTCAAAAATGTATATTTAACTGAATTTTGCCTAAAAAATTAAAAAAACGGAATGAACTTAAATTTAACACACAAAATTTGGGCTTAAAGGATCTATATATATACAGTTAACCATGTATATCCTCATTTCACGAATTTAAATTCAAAACTTTAGGCGATAAATTTTCATGCCAAGCATGTATGTAGCCTTTTTATATATATCGAAATATAATTAATTGCCACGATCGAGCCCACTTTGGTGGTTTGTCCTTTTAAATAAAATTATTTCGAGATATATATACAATTAATTACGCCTAAAATTGAATTAAAAGGTGAATTTTAACACAAAAATTACACTTAATGGAAAAATACAAATTGCCCTTTTATTTCCTCCTTAACTTGTGTTAAAACATCCGAAAATAGGCCCAAATTTGTGTCCAAATGACCCAAAAATTGGGTCCAAAATTAGCCATGAGGGTGCCCAAAATTGTTTTGCAATAAGCCTAAAAGAAGGCTAAAAACTGGTTTGCAATAATAGGCCCAAAAAACAACCAAATAACCCAAACATGCCCACTGTTAATAGCCCAATTGTAAGCCCAGCCCTTCCCATTCAAAAACAACAGCAATATTTTTTTAAACTATTGTGGGCCGGCCCAAAAGGCCGGCTCACGGGGCTGAGCCTGCAAACGCAAAGGGCTAGGTTAGGGTTCCTGATGGGGGGCGGCGGCGGTTGCTGCCGCCCCCTTCTCTACCGCCGGGCACCGGCAGGGAGGCCGGCGCCCCGGTCTCCGACGGGGGGAGGGGCTGGGCACCGCCCCCCGTGTACTGCACTGGGGGCGGCCACCGCCGTCTCCTTTTGTTCTGAACGGGGGGGGGGGGGGGGGGGGGGGGGGGGCGGCGGAGGCCGCCCCCCTTTTACCGACGGGGGCAGCTGGCGCCGCCCCTGTTTCCGAACGGGGCCCCCTTTAATCACGCCGGCCCCCTGTCCCTGTTAAAAGCACAGCAGGCCCCCGGGAGGGGGGGCCTCTGTTACGATCGGAAGAAATCCGATGGGGGGCTCTGTGAAACCAACCGGGGCCGGCGAGCCCCTCTGAACCCTAACGGGGGCGGCCAGCCGCCCCCTCTGTTCTTTACCACCGGTGGGGGGCGGCTGGAAGCCGACCCCCTTCTCCCAATTTTTTTAAATTAAAATTAACGGCAGGGGCGGCTGTGCCGCCCCTTGCTGTTCCACGTCGACGCCGGTGTTGCCGGCGCCGATCTCCCGACGGGGGCGGCAGAGCCGCCCCTCTTTTGCTGTGTCGGGCGGCGGCCGGCGGGCCGCCCTTGATCTAGGGTTTGTAAAACAAACCAGTTTTTTTTGGAAAAATTAATCAAAAAACCAAATTTTTGCATAGATCCAAATATTATATCTGATAAAAAATGAATTTTTAATAGATCCGAAACTTATAACAGATTAAAAATCTGATTTTTATCAGATCTACTACGAGCAGACAAAAAAATTTAAGATCCACAGCATGTGGGCTCTGATACCACTTGTAGAAACTAAAGATCTAGATGTGTACAAACCGAATAACACAGATCTAGATATATAACATGCGGAATCTTAAATCATTGCATACTCTGATTTAGCGGAAGCGTAACTGAGTCCATCGCTAATAATCTGAAAGATCCTGACGATAGCACAACGGACGATCTTCCAGAATAGCACGAATCAACCGTTGGAGAACCCCTTTAGCTTTCTCCTGGGTTCTCTCCTAGTGACGAGACGTAGAAAAAACGGCTCAACTTTGTTCGTGTATTCCGGGGACCATGACCGCTAATATTTATAGGCTAGCCTCCATAGCCCTAGGGTTTTCAACTCGGCCCATCAACGAGTTGAAGCCCAATAGTCTCTACACATAAAGGCCCCACAACCTGTTTAACTCATTTAGCCCATTTAATTAATTAAAACCAGATCACTAATATATTGGGCTTAATTTGACAACGTAGCACATATATAATTATTTACCGCATATTAGCCCAACGTTGGATTAAGATCCAACTTGTTGGATAAGTTCCAACACGAGATTCTTATACCGATGCATGCTATGGTGTATAAAGCAATACATACTCGGGATATTCTTGTAATCGGCATGGAAACTATTGGTAGAAGTACTATTAAGGCTTTTCTGGATGCAAACAAACATTTATGCATTGATTTGTGCTTGCTCGGTCTCTTCTTGAGGTGAATAACTGATTTTATATGTAATCATGATGAAAACAATCTAATTTAAATGGAAATTAGTGGATGTTGCGAAGATGCTGTTTTGGATGGCTTTGTTATTATTGGGTGAGAAATGAAGGGCATCCAATGTTATATATTGCCAGTTCCTTACTATCATATACACAGGTGGGCAAGGAATACTCGGCACGCTTAAGTGAGTATATGAGTGAGAGAGAGAGAGAGAGAGATATATATATATATATATATATATACACACACACACACACCGGTGTGCAAGGAATACTCGGCATGCTTAAGTGAGTATATGAGAGAGAGATATTTTGTTTTTTTTGTTTTTTTTTTGAAAACCCAGAAAAATCCCCAACCCACTCTCACCGCCTTCGGCTTAGGAGGGTAAGGCGAGAGCCCGGTCGAGACTATGCAAACTGGGAGGTGACCGCTGTGCCCCAAACGGCCCCCGGGTTAGTCTGAGAGGGGAGATGTAGCCCCAGGGTAAATAATTCCACAACAAATTCCACAACAATTACCAAGTCACGGCGGCCATAGGCCTCGAACCCCGCACCCCTTGGCTTTGGAGCGGAATGACTTACCACTAGGACACCCTCTCGTGGGCAGAGAGAGATATATATATTAAAATTTTCAAATGCAAACATTTCGCACGAAAAAATTCCGTGCGAAAATATTTTTAATATTTTTGATTTTTTTTTCAAATTTTTTTCCTCTTTTACTTTATTTATACACCCCACCAAAAATAATGGTTGAAAAATAATAGGATATGGCCTTCGATCAAGGTATTACAAAAAGTTCTATTGTTCTGAAACCATTAAATTTTGTAACGGGTGGATCAGTGCTCAAATCCCTCCAGGGTTCACCAATTAGTTTTCCTTGGGTATATTCTTTTGTATGGATTAAACATCAAAATTTTTTTGGCAAAAATATTTCTTAAAAAAGATAAAATGTTTTTTGTACCATCATTTGGTGTGAAATTTTCGCACCATCATACTATATATATAGGAATATGTGCCTGCGCTGTCAGCACAGGTTCGGTTTCCCATGCTGATAGCATTATTTATTTATTTATTTTATTTTTTGCATGTGTTTTACAACTTGTTGATCACTACACCAAATTTCAGGTGAATCCAATGGTTTTTGACTCTCTATCTATCCTTTTCAAAAAAACCATTCCAAAACTGGATCTGAAATGCACAATCTTTTTAAAAAGGATGGATGGAGGGTCAAAAAGTGTTGGATTCACTTGAAATTTGGTGTAGTGATCAGCAAGTTGCACAACAAACTGCAAAAAAGAAAAATTTTAGACCCCTAAATTGCTGTCAGCAAATGAAAATTGAACCTGTGCTGACAGCGCATGTCCATATTCCTCATATATATATATATATAAGAATAATGAGTATCATATGACATGTGAGGCATCTCCTCATATACCGAGACACAAAAAGTGGGGTGGTACAAGCCCACATGGGCTTGTACTTATTATACCACCCCACTTTTTGTGTCTCGGTATATGATGAGATGTCTCCATTGTCATATGATACCCATTATATATATATATATATCCACAGGCAGATTAATCATACATTCTTCACCCTGGTCCCTAAATCGCCTACTGCCTCCTCCCTGGGTGACTATCGTCCCATTTCGTGCTGCAATGTGATCTATAAGACCATCTTCAAAGTCCTTAATCGGAGGCTTGCGGCTATCGTCCCTGGCCTTATTTCTTGGAACCAGTCGGCTTTCATCAAGGATTGTCTGATCTCTGACTCTTCTCTTCTGGCTCATGAGCTCATTCGTGACTTCTCTACTTCCTTGGGTGCTAGGGAGTGCATTCAGTTGGATTTGCGTAAATCATTTGACAATATTAACCGGGAGTTCATCTATTTTTTCATGTCTCGCCTTGGTTTCCCTCCATCTTTCATCCATTAGGTTAATGTTTGCGTTGATTCTGCTTCCTTCTTTGTCCTCGTCAACGGATCCACTGTTGGGTTTTTGGGAGTAAAGGGGGATCCGCCAGGCTGATCCCATCTCTGCCTTCCTCTTCGTCTTGGTTATGGAGGCCTTTACTATTCAGATGGACCTTGCTTTGCTCTCTGGTGCCATCCGCCCCCAAGCAGGGGGTCCTGAGTATTCCCTCTCACCTCCTTTTTGCGGATGACATGCTTGTCTTTTGCAAAACAGATATCTCTTCCTTTGTGGAGCTCGTGCGGTTACTTTCCTCCTTTCATCTTTTGACGGGCCTTGAGGTTAACAAGGGTAAGAGCAAGTTGATTCTCAGTAAGGAGTGCAGCATTGTGGGTGAGCTCTCCCTTCTCCTCGGTATCCCTATTGCCTCCCCTGGTGAAGTACCTTGGATTTCATCTTTCTTCCACGTATTCGGCGGCGAAGCTGTTCTTTAGTCTTGTGGATAAGTGCAATGCTAAAATTCTTAGTTGGTCCTCTCGGCTTCTTTCCACTGTTGGTCGCATTGAGCTCGTCTGTACCATCATCCATGAGATTGTGTCATATTGGATTCAGTCTTTCCGCATCCACTGCTTTGTTTTGGGAGCTATCGACTGTATGTGTCGTGACTTCATTTGGGGTTCGAAGCTTCACCTTTGGAGGTAGGATGACATGTGTTTACCGAAGAGTAAGGGGGGATTGGGCTGCACTCCTTACGCAAGGTCGGAGTGGCAGCGGGGGCCAAGCTCCTTTGGAGACTTCTTCATTCTACTTCCCCTGAGCCTCCTACATGCGCAGTGTTTATTTGAAGCATACTCATCTTTTCCAATGTGAGGCCTCAGTTCTGGACTCTGATTCTTGGAAGCATATTCTTCTGTGTCGGAATGCTGCTATTTCCTGTTTCCGCCGTGTTATTGGCGACGACAATACCTCGTCCTTCTAGTATGACCCTTGTTTATCCTGTGGTCCTCTGGCCAAGCTGTGTGCCCCTTCTCCCTCCTTGAGGTACCATTCTGTTGCAGATTTTTGGGATGGTAAAGTCTGGTCCCTCCCGGACTGTCTCGGCCTTCTTGCCCCTCACCTCGTATCTGCTTCTGTTCCGGGTGGTTCAGATTCTTGGGTTTGAGATTCTGCTCGCTGTTGTTCTCTTCGGTCGGCTTAGTCCTCTGGTCGGTGCTGCTCCCCCCTCTCGTCTCTCGTCCTTGGTTTGGATCCCTGGGCACACTTCCAAGTTCTCCCTTACTCTGCTGCGGGCCCTTTCTGATCGGCTACCTACTACTCATCAGCTTGCCAGGCGCGAGATCCTGTATCAATCTTCTTATGTTCGCTGTGTCTCCCATCCGGAGTCGGCTCGTCATATCTTCTTGCGCTGTGATTACAGTGCTTTTGTCTGGACGGCCTGCAAGCTCCGGCTTGGCCTTCCCTCCTGCTCCAAATCCATTCTCGTTGACGCTCACATGCTGAGGCGGCGATTTGGAGTAAGGGAGAAGACCACTCCTTGGGGCAAGCTCTCTATGCTGGTTTTCTCTGTGATGGTTTGGTATATTTGGCGAGAGAGGAACAACCGGGTCTTTCGCTCCCAGGCGTGTCCCCAGGATGCCATCCTTGCTAGGATCTCTTCTGACATTTCGGATGCCATGGTGTCTTGCGATCTTGAGGATCTTGTTTCTGTTGATCGCTCTCTTTTTAGGAACTGGGGGATTTCCTAGGCCTTCTTTTGTGTGCCTCCCTAGTATATTTTTCTTTTCTTGGTTTGTGCCTGGTAGTCCTGGCGTAAGGTGACTGCTTCCCAGCGTCTCCCTTATTGCTCTACTTATTGTCACTTATCCTGATGTAGTTATTGTTTATATTATATATACACACTCACTTACTTTTCAATATATATATATATATATATATATATATATATATATATATATATATATATATACTAGTCATAACCCGTGCCTGCGGGCACGGTTCATTTAAGATTTCCACCGCGAAATCTTTGTTTCCCGAAAAATTATTTCCACAACGAAAATTTAACAGAACAATAAATTAGCGTAAAAATATTTAGCGGCATTCGGCGTGGAAAAACCAATTCGACGTGGGCCTCTTCGGTGCGGAACAACAAATTAATGTAAAAAAAATTTCGCGGGCGCCTTTGGCGCGGAACAACAAATTAGTGTAAAAAAATTTCGCCGGCGCCTTCGGCGCAGGCGCAACAAAACTGAGGGTATTTTTTTCGCTAATTTGTTGTTCCGCTAAATTGTTTTACGCTACATTTTTTATTTTGTTTAATTTAATAGATCATGCTTCTCCATAATCTTTCTCAATCCACTTTTAATTTCAAAGTTTAGGTTCCCATGGCACTTTCCCCCCAAATTTAATTTCCACAATCTTTCCCAAGGCACTTCTAATTTCAAAGTTTAGGTTCCCAAGGCACTCCCCCCCAAATTTAATCTCTACAATCTTTCCCAAGACACTTCTAATTTCAAAGTTTTGATTCCCAATACATTTTTCCCACCAAAATTTAAGTTTTTCAATCTCAACCATTGATTTACCAAGATCAAATCTCAGTCACTCTTTATCTTGTCCTAGTCAGCCCTAGAATTCAAAAAACACTGTCAAATGTATAATAGATAGATAGATATATATCTATATATATGAGGAATATGTATATGTGCTGACATCGCATGAATTTTTTCCTGTGCTGCCAGCGATTTGGGGTCGAAAATACTTGTTTTTAAAATTTTTTTCAATGTGTTCTACACCTTGTTATCTACCTCCCAACCAAATTTCAAGTCAATCCAATACTTTTTGAGCCTCCGTTCATGCGTTTCAAAAACGTTGTGCTGACAGTTCGGTTTTCTGGAGCGGTTTTTTTTTGAAACGCATGAACGGAGGCTCAAAAAGTGTTGGATTGACTTGAAATTTGGTGGGAGGTAGATATCAAGTTGTAGAACACGGTGCAAAAAAATAATTTTAAAAAATGTTTTTTTCGACCCCAAATCGCTGACAGCATAGGAAAAAATTCCTGTTGGCGCGCGCACACACACATATAGGGGTTACCAAACTTGGGAGATGCAATGTACTTAGCAGATAAACTTCATGTTATAGTGTAGACATGTATCTTTGAATATTTGTTTAATCATAAAATGACAGGGATGGTAACGCTATACTGTATTATTTTTACTATATCATATGAATTACCTTAAGTTGATAAATAATTTTTTTGAGTTATCAGATGATCACACAAACCCGCATGCACAAGCATATACTACATTTGTACCACTAAAGTTCAAAACATATCTTATTAGTATTAATTGACAACATTTCACATTAAAATGGTGCATCATGACTGGTCATTTAGTAACATAAATGAATGTTGCATCTATTTGAGAGAATAGAGAATGTTTGATGTGGAACGAACGGATGTGAAAGATGCAGTGAAAAAAATTAGGAAAAATTAATTAATGATTTTTAAAGATAAATGATAATGGTTTTAAACCTATCACCACAAAAATCAAACAGTTACATATTTCAACACCTCACGCATGGTGATTCCTTTAAACCTCACATTTGGATGATTCATCACCCACTCTCACACCTTGCATGCATAGAGATTTTAATGGTTTCACAAACATTGTTTACAAACTCAATTTTTTATTCAATCGATCATATCTAAAAGTTTAATTACAAACTCATATTTAGAAAAGAAGAAACAACTCTTATCTAAACTTATATTTAGACTCTTAATAAGACTTAAATATCTAAATAAGCAAAATAACATAAAATAAAAGAGTCTTTCTTCAAACATGAAACTCTGAAATACTCTAAAAAAGAAACTCAAAAAGACTTAAATAACAATATATTAAAGTATTCAAATACCATGACGACTAAATCTATTCAAACATTAAAATACCAATATGAATTCATGTTAAATTCCTATCAATTCTTTATGGTTTTAAAAAAATTCATCACCTGATAAATGGTGATAATGATGAATAGCCTGGTAAAACTCAGTAATCTTTTGTAATTAGAAAATACTCATACTTAAACTTTAGAATGGAGTAAAATATATACTTACAGATGAATATTTTCAGAAGAATATACCAAAGTCTCGAAAGACAAAAATATGCAAAACCTGCTGACGGGTAGGATGCGATGATTAAAAATAATAAAATCAATGTGCTCAACTAGCTCAAGTAGTACCTCCAAATTAAGTTTTGGCATATTGATTTAACATGTGCTCGAGCTGTAGATTGGACTTAGTCAGATGCTTAAACCCGAGCACATGCTCAAAATTTGTCTCCAACTCAACCCGATCACATGCTCAATCTTAAACATGGGAGGGGGGCTACCAAACGTGAGAGATGCAATGTATGAGGCAGATAATCTTCATGTTATAGTGCAGTCATGTATCTTTGAATGTTTGTTTAATCATTAAATGATAGGGATGTGCAAGGGAGGTTATATGGGTTATATAGAATTAAGTTTGCTATATCATATGAACTGTAAGCTGATAAATATTTTTTTTTGAGTTATCATATGAGCACACACCCCTACATGCACAAGCATATAATTAAAACTAGTAAGTTCAAAACACATCTTAATGTTATTAATTGATAACATTTCACATTAAAATGAGGCATCATGACTGGTCATTTAGTAACATAAATTAATGTTGCATTTATTTAAGAGACATGAGAAATTTAACGTGGAACGGAAGGACGTGAAAGATGTGGTGAAAATAGTTAGGAAAAATTAATTAAGTATTTTTAAATTCTTTGAAAAGAGTTTACCAAAACACTCTTTCAAATGGATAGTTTATGGCTACTATTGGCCAACCGCCAGTTGATTAGTTGACTAATAACTTTCATTGATCGACTAATAGCTCAAGAGAAAGAACTGCTGGCCAGATTGTATTCGTCGACTAATTGGATCTACTAGTCAAATAATTGCTTCATTAGTCAACTAGTATACTTTGTTAGCCGACAAATCTGAGCCGTGACTAGAATAGCTAAACTGTATTAGTCCAACTAATAAATATGTTGGTCGACTAGTGATACATATGATATATAGTGTGAAGAGGAAAACACTGGTTGATTAACGAGTCTTGTTGGTCGACCAATTAAGTTACAAAAACAGATTTGACTTATGATATGGTTTAAGTTCATGTCATTTCTAAATCTTTGTTCTATGGTTTCATATGTGTAGGTGTATTTTCAAGGCTTTACAATAACTACTATTACATGAAATAAATATTACATCAATAAACAACATTTACAATCTTGTTGAAGCTCGATTGATGTCGTGAATATCCAAATCCTTTTCATGTGTTGTCATCCATTATTGTTGCCTTGACATCTTGTCCTTTGCTTCATGTAGATTTCCTAATAGCTGAACAAAACATATTAGTACAAGCATAATTATTTGATCATCATCAAAACATATATTGAAGCACTTCGTATTCAACATTCTCTTTCTTTTTGATGATTACAAACATATATATATATATATATATATATATATATATATATATATATACACATACATACATACATACATATATATATATATACATACATACACACACACACGAGAATAACGTAGAAAAGGTGGCACCTGATCTAATAGATCAGGTGCTAAGACACATAAAGTTGGAAAGTACAAGCCCAACACGGGCTTGTACTTTCCATAGGGCTTTTTTGTGTCCTGCACCTGATCTATTAGATGAGATACAACCTAATCTACATGAATCCATATATATATAAATATAAATATATATATAATATATATAAAAATGCTGAGAGGGGATTGGGGCGATCCGGGAGCTGGCGCCTCTGGCAACTTGGGACACTCCGGCGAGCTTTCCGACGACAAGGAGAAGGCAGATCAGGCTGAAGGATCTATCGGCGAAGGGGGGAAGAGGATATCGGATCTGGAAGATGGAGGCTGGCGGGAAGTTAAGAGAAGAGGAAAACCTAGTTCCGACCCCCTCATCCAGGGTGGGGCAACATCAATTTGATAGAATTCATCCAAATCTGAATTTAAATTACTAAAACAACGAATAAAAGGATAAATTTTGGCTACAATAAAGGGGCAACCATCCTTCCAAGACGCCGGTAAGTGAGGACGTCCGCACTTTCCTAATATCCCTCGAAGAACTCTCGAAGAACTCTCTCAATTATCAAAATAAGCATAAGAAACATTAATGACAGCTCGCCCTAATTTAATAGAAAACCACCCTCTAATCTAGTTACAAATATGCCATTAGAACTAATTAGAGAAAGGAAGGGACGAAAACGCCCCTCAGGAAGGCCGGCTCGCGCGTGTTGTAGGAAGGGGGCCGCCGAGTCTAGCATTACTCCGCCCATGAAAATCCACATTGTCCTCGAGGTGGTGCATGAAGTTACCTACGGTGCTACTCCGAGTGGGAGTCGTCTTCCACTCCGACCCCTTCATCCTCCACATCATCATCCTCTTCTGTCCCCGCTATCAACACTTGCAGCTTGCGACCCTACAGTGGTGTCCGGGGTGAAATGCTCTCACATCTGAAAGAGAGCCCTTTCTGCATCTTCTCCCACATCTCTGCATCAGTCATCCTCCGGAATTGGCCCCCAGCTGGTGGTGCGCTGCTCTGCTCCCTCGTCTTCTCCGTACTCGCCTGATCCGCCCATGTAACTATCTTCTGTTCTCTCGTCGCGATTGGGACACTACGAGATGCTGGTCCATTCCAACCACCCCTAGCCTTCCTATCCTCCAACTGATAGTCTTCTGCCATTTGAGCATACTCCATGGCCTCCATCAGACTCTGAGGCTTCTGCATGCTTACCGCTGCTCATATAGTGGCCTTCAATCTCTTCATGAAGGTGATCTCCATCGTCTCGTCGGTCACCCCGTGAACCTGTTCTGAAAGGGCCTCAAACCTCTCCAGGTAGTCTCTCACCGTGCCCTCCTGTCTGAGTGAAAGCAGCTGCTCCCACACGTTTCCCAAGTGGGGGTCTCTGAACCTCTCTACCATTTGGTCTCGCATCTCCTCCCATGAGCGAAAAGGGCGCCTCGCATCTTTCCACTGAAACTACGCGATGGCCTTTCCATCTAGGCAGATGTCCGCTGCCACCAGCTTCTGCTCCTCTGTCATGTGGGAGACTCGAAAGAATCTCTCCGCTCTGTAGATCCATGAAACCGGGTCAGTCCCGACAAATATAGGCATCTTTAACTTCCTTAGTCGGTCCATATTGAATCCCCCTTGGTCCCCGCATCCTCCACCGTGTCTAGGCTGGTGGTAGTGCTGTCATCTCTCATGGTGTCGCTCGTAACCCCCATTGGGGCCTCCTCCTCGGTCCCAGTATCCTCCCCCTTCGTCGCCTCCAAACCTGCCCTCTGGCCTCTCCTGGAAGTCTCTGTACCCGCCTCCACCGCCTACTGTGCGTCCCTCCTGGTGGTGTGGTGGAGGCTGCCACCTATCGTCGTCAAATCGAGGGTCGGGAGGGTCCCGATAACCGTCGCCGTAGTCTCTGTACTGCTGAAATTCCTCGGGGCCCAATTCCTCCTCAAAATCATGCGTCGGCACCTCCCGATGGGGCTGGTCATCGTGGACATGCTGAAAATCACCCACAAGCTGAAAATCACCTCCCTCTGCCTCGAAACCACCCCTCCCAGGCCCTCCGTGGCCTGGGAGCACGCGACCTGTCGCAGGCAGGCCCGTCGGCACCGTCTGGTACTCCTGGGGCCCCAGCGGATCCCCGTGGGGGGAGGGGGTTTGCCGGCCCCCCTGGGCCTTCGCCGCCCCTGGGCGAACCCAGGGGAGGCCACCGCCTCCCCTGCGGTGATCCTGGGAGGCGGCGGGACCCAGAAGGCATCCCGCGGCGCCCTCACCCTTTTCCGCACCTTATGGGGGGCTAGCTAGGGCCGTCGCCTCCCTTTTGTGCTTCCACTGCTTTCCGCCGCATTTCCTCCCGGTAATCGATCTTCCATGGCTCCCCTTCCTCATCCTCGACGAATTCCTCCTCCGCATAGACGTTTCTGCGTCAAAAATCTCAATGTTTTCCTTTTCCTTGCCTAAAGGTGGCGCCTTTCCCGCGGATTTAGGGTTCCCATCTCCTTTGTTGTTCGCCGCCAATTGGAAGATCAATTGTGCAAATTCTCTTCGTACTTCGCTTGATTCCCCGTTAATTTTTCGATGGAAGCCGTCAACTTTGCTATGGATTCATCGTTTCCCGCCAACGATTTCTTGGTCCCGTCGATCTTGCTTGTAAATTTCGCCTCCAAAGCCTCAATTTTGTCTTGCGATCTTGTCGAAGCTGCCATGGATCGTCGCGCTCTGATACCAAATCGATAAAATTCTGATACGATCTAGATGATCGATCAATTAATTTCAGATTTAAAAGAGGAAAAAACATAAAAAGTGGAATTTTTATGGAACTTAGATTGCGAAGAACGAAGATTTGATTGATAAATGAGCGTCTTTCGAGAGGATGCTCGCTCTCCTAACTTTTGTTGCACGGAACAAAAGCCTAAAAACCCTCACAAAGGATGCTTATAAGTTCTTCACAAAATAAGCATAATAACATAAGAAAGACGGCTAGCCCTAATAAATAGAAAAGAGTGGATTTACTAATCTAGTCTGAAAAGACTAGAATACCCCTAGACTAACCCACTACGTGGTACCACGCCTCCTACGCCGCACGTAAGTCACCAAGTGGGGACCCGCCTCTTCATGATATCCGCCGGATGCGGGTGCGTCCGCATCAATACCCCCCTAAAAGAGCCACCTTGTTCTTAAGGTGGAAGTCTAGGAACTGCTCCTGGATCACGCTGTATGTCTCCCATGTCGCATCATAATCTGGCAACCCCGCCCAATGTATCAGCACCTCTCTGCGCCCGCTCGGTCCCTGACGAACGGCCCGAACATCCAGTGGCTCCAGCAGCACCTCCATCTCCTTAGTAAGGGTGGGCGGTATGGTAGACGACACCGTCTGCTCTCCAATGGATCGGCGAAGCTGCGACACATGAAAAACTGGATGTATTGTAGCTGTCGAGGGAAGTCTCAGCCTGTAAGCCACCTGGCCTATCTTAGCCGAAATCTCAAAGGGTCCATAGAATCTAGCCGACAGCTTCACGTTCCGTCTCCTTGCTAGTGATTTCTGTCGGTAGGGCCTCAGCTTCAGATATACCATATTGCCCTCCTGAAAGTGTACATCACGGCGATGTCCATCTGCTCTAGCCTTCATCACCTGCTGAGCCCGTAACAAGTGCTTCTTCAGCTCGTCCAGCATACTCTCCCTCTCCCCATGTAATCCTCCACATGTGATACCGGTGTCTGCCTCTCCCCAAACCGAAGCAACTCTGGTGGGTCCCTCCCATACAACACCTGAAAAGGTGTTGTCCCTGCTGCTGAGTGGTACGAAGTATTGTACCAATACTCCGTCCATGCCAACCACTGATACCACTGCCTCGGTGTCTCCGATGCAAAACACCGCAAATACGTCTCGATGCCGCGGTTCACTACCTCCGTCTGCCCGTCAGTCTAGGGTGATAGGCGGTACTCCTCTTTAAAACCATCCACTGGACACGGAATATCTCCCGTCAAAACCCACTTAGGAACACCTGGTCCCTGTCTGACACTATGGACGCTAGGACCCCATGCAACCGTATCACCTCTCGAGTAAAAGCTGTAGCCACTGAGACCGCTGTGTACGGGTGTTTCAGTGGTATGAAATGGTCGTACTTACTCAATCTGTCCACCACCACGAAGATCACTGTGTACCCCTCTGATCTGGGTAGCCCATCGATGAAGTCCATCGTCATCTCCTCCCAGACCCGCTCAGGCAGCGCTAAAGGCTGCAGCAGCCCGACCGGCGCTATGGCCATGTACTTGTGACGCTGGTAGACGTCACAAGCGGCAACCAAGTGGGCTATCGCCTTCCTCATACCGGGCCAGTAAACCTCTCGGGACATCCTCATATATGTCTGCTGTACCCCGGAATGTCCCCAAACCACCGAACTGTGGAACTCCTGAAATAGTATTGGTATGATGGCTGACGCTCGTGGTAATACTAACCGTCCCTGGTACAACAGCCTCCGTCCCTCTAGAGAGTACCCCTTCGGGGCCTCCCTGCCTCCCTACAGCTGCTCACAGATCTGCCTCAACTCTGGATCGGCCTCTGTCTCCTGCAGCATGGGCTCCCCATCTAACCACATGGGTAACGAGAGCGCCCTCAAGTGCACCCCATCCTCTCTGCGCGATAAGGCGTCAGCCACCTTATTCTCCAACCTTGGTCTGTACTCAATGGCGAACCGGTACCCCACCAGCTTGGATAGCCAACGTTGATGCTCCTCAGTCACCAACCTCTGCTCCAGTAAATACTTCAGGTTGCGCTGATCCGTCCTGACCACAAACTCCCTCCCCATCAGATAGGACCGCCACTTCTGCACCGCCAACACAATAGCCATAAGCTCCCTCTCATACACAGACTTCAGCCGCGCTCTAGCTTAAAGCACCTGGCTGAAGTAGGCTATCGGTCGACCTACCTGCATCAAAACCGCCCCCAAACCAACGCCCGACGCATCAGTCTCCACTACAAACGCGATGCTGAAGTCAGGTAGCGCCAACACCGGGGCTGTCGTCATCGCCACCTTCAAGGCCTCAAATGCCTTGGTCGCCTCTTCTCCCCACTGGAACCCATCCTTCTTCAGCTGATCAGTCAGTGGTCGTGCAATGGTGCTGTACCCCCTCACGAATTTCCGGTAATAGCCTGTCAGTCCGAGAAATCTCCGCAACGTCCTCAGAGAGGTGGGTACCGGCCAGTCCAACATCGCCTCTATTTTCGCCCTGTCTGCTGCTACCCCTGCGGCCGACACCACATGCCCCAGATACTCTATCTGCCTCTGGTCAAAACTGCACTTCTTCCGGTTTGCATACAGCTGGTGCACCAATAACTCCCGAAACACCACCTCCAAATGGTCCACATGCTCCTCCATGGTCTTGCTGTAGACCAGAATGTCGTCAAAGAAGACGAGTATGAACCTCCTCAGGAACGACCGGAAGACATTGTTCATCAATGCCTGAAACGTGGAAGGAGCATTCGTCAAGCCGAAAGGCATGACGAGAAACTCGTAGTGCCCCTCATGGGGTACGAAATGCTGTCTTCGGCACGTCCTCTGGCCTCATCAGGATCTGGTGATACCCCGCCTTTAGGTCAATCTTTGAGAAAACAACTGCCCCATGCAGCTCATCCAATAGCTCGTCGATAACGGGAATATGGAACTTGTCAGCCACCGTCTCCTTATTCAGCGCCCGGTAGTCTACGCAGAAACGCCAACTCCCGTCCTTCTTTACCAACAGTACCACCATCCGCTCTTTCCTACTCCGGTAGTCTACGCCGGGCTCGAGAACGGGCTAACACTGGGTTGGATTACCACAGCCTGCAACATCTCACCTACCATCCGCTCTATCTCATCGTTCTGCACGTGGGGTTACCGGTAAGGTTGCACACTCATCGGTGCTGTGCCATCCCGCAGAACTATCGCATGCTCGTGCCCCCTCACCGACGGTAGCCCCTGTGGGTCCTGGAAGACCTCCTGGTACTGCCCCAACACCTGCTCGACCTCCTCGGGCACCCCTGCTGGTGGCTCCTGCTCCACTCCAGCTACACGGCACTCCACCAAATATCCCTCTCCCTCTCTGTGTAAGGCCCGAGTAATGGCCTTGAACGCCACCAACGACAAACATAGAGTCGAATCCCCCGTGAGCACCACCGTCCGGTCCCCCTTCTGGAACTCCATCCTGAGACGCTTCCAGTTCACCCGCATGTCTCCCAGCTTTTTCAGCCACTGTACGCCCAGAATGATGTCAACATTGCCCAGCTCCAAGGGCAAGAAATCCTCCATGATCTGCACTCCCTGCAAGGTCAGGCACAGCCCCTTGCAGAGCCCCTTGCTCTCCTCCAACTTCCCTGTCCCCGGAAGTACGGTAAACTTCTCCAACATGCTCAACTGCAGCCCATGTCTCTCCACTACCCGGCTGGAGATGAAGTTGTGGGTGGCCCCACTATCGATCAGTACTGTCATCGCCGTGTTCCTAACTGCCCCGATAACTTCATGGTATGGTTCGAAGTGAATCCAACCACAGAGTTTAGGGAGACCTCTGCGAAGTCTAGATGAGACTTCTCCTCCTCCACTGGTGCCTCCTCGAACTCCTCATCACCCACGTACCCCTTCTCGTCTGGTACCATAGTGATCTGTAGCAGACGACTAGCACACCGGTGCCCAGGGGTGAACTTCTCATCGCAACGAAAGCACAACCCCTTGGTGCGCTTCTCCCTCACCTCTGCCTCTGTCATCCACCGCCCAAGAGCAGCTGGGCGGCCCTCTCCTCTAGTCTCAGGTGCGGCTGTGGGTGCTCTCGGTGCCGCCGCTGCAAGAGTGGGGCGGGGGCCCTGGGTCCCCCAAGCTCATCGTATCCTCCTCTTCTCCGCATGCTTCTCCTCTACCTTGTGGGCCAGGCGAAGGACATCCTCCAGTGTCCCCGGGTTCTGCATCCGCAACTCTGCTTTATAGAGGGTTTCAACCCCCTCATGAAGTTCCCAATCATAACCTCATCTGTCACCCCCTTCACCCTACTGTTCAGCATCTCAAACCTCTCCACATAATCTCTCACCGTCCCCTCCTGCCTCAAAGCAGATAACTGCTCATAGAAATCTCCCCCTGTGGTCTCCTGGAATCGGTCAAGGATCAGTG
Source organism: Scilla litardierei (assembly GCA_030789695.1). Taxonomy (NCBI): domain Eukaryota; kingdom Viridiplantae; phylum Streptophyta; class Magnoliopsida; order Asparagales; family Asparagaceae; genus Scilla; species Scilla litardierei. The sequence goes on along the minus strand of JAULAV010007451.1, from coordinate 28,652 downwards.
CTGACAGCTCCTCCCAAGTGCGAAAAGGGGTCCGCGCCACCTTCGATCTGTACCATGCCAACGCCTTGCCCTCGAAATAGATCCCAATGGCCCTCAGAATCTCCTCCTCCGTCAACCTCATCACCTGGAAGTAGCGCTCCGCCCGATAGATCCACCCGTCCGGATCCGTGCCGTCAAAAATTGACATCTTCAGCTTCATCAGTCGGCGGTCTGCATTGATGTCCCCCTGTTGTCCCCCATCTCTGTCACGGTCCCCTCTCCGGCCAAATCCTCCGCCGAATTCCTCAACTGGTCCTCCCCTGTCAACCCCGTACAACTCCTCAGGCCACACGTGTCTCTCCTACGCCTCAGGCTGGTAATGATACCCTGGAAACTCCTGATGTCGTGCCAACACTGGTCCTCCTCCTCCTCTGTGCGGCTGTATAGGTGCCGTCCGACCTCAAATAGCCTCCCGGGCCCTGCCCACGCCCCGGAAAGCCCTTAAAAGCCTGTCTGGGATCAACCTGTGGTCTCGGTACATGTGGATAAGCCTCTGGTCTCCAAAATTGGGCCGCTGGGACCCAATCGTCATGTCCCGGGCCCATCCTCCTCCGTCATGCACCCAGGGGGTTGCCTGAACTGCTGCGGGCCCCCAGGGGGCTGTTTACGCTGCCGCGGGCCCCCAGGGGGCTGCCTGCGCTGCTGCGGGCCCCAAGGGCCCTGTAGGCTCTGCTGCAGGCCCAAACAAGCCTGTAGTAGCCGCAGCAGGCCTGCTGGGCCCTGCCGCGGCTGCAGCAGGCCCAGTTGGGCCTGTCGCTGGCTCTGCAGGCCCCATCTGGCCTGCAGAGCCTGGCGCAGGCCCAGATGGGCCTACCGAGGCTTCTGCAGGCCCAGACGGGCATGCCGCCAATTTCCAGGGCCCTCTGGCCCCTATTTGCTGCTGGCCGGCCCTGTTTGGGTCTGCCTGGGCTGCGGCTTGCCCTAGGGGGAGTTGTCGTACCCGTCGCCATCTCCGATTGCTCCCGGTTTCCGATTCAAGCGTCGATTCTCCTCGATTTTCTTCCCATTGGATCTTCTTGCCCGATCTCCTTTCTTCGTCGTTAGGGCTTGAAGCATCGCCTTATCTCCGGAATCGACGACGTGGCCTCTCTTAAAAACTTCAGATCTGAAGTCCATCCTTTAATCCTTGGAGATCGCGTCCCGTCTGCGCGGCTTCCCTTCTCATGGCCCGAAGTTCGATTTGGATGTCCTCCTGTGAATGAGCGTGATCTTTGATTTACTCCCCTAGGGTTTTCTTCAACCCCTCGATCTCCTGGTTGAACTCTTCTCAAAGCCCTTGCACCTTCTCATCCACGCTATCCGTCTTTGATCTCGTGCTCGTCGCCATCGGATCGCACCGCTCTGATACCAATTTGATACGATCTAGATGATCGATCAATTAATTTCGGATTTAAAAGAGGAAAAAATATAAAAAGTGGAATTTTTATGGAACTTAGATTGCGAAGAACGAAGATTTGATTGATAAATGAGCCTCTTTCGAGAGGATGCTCGCTTTCCTAACTTTTGTTGCGCGGAACAAAAGCCTAAAAACCCTCACAAAGGATGCCTACAAGTTCTTCACAAAATAAGCATAATAAAATAAGAAAGACGGCTAGCCCTAATAAATAGAAAAGAGGGGATTTACTAATCTAGTCTGAAAAGACTAGAATACCCCTAGACTAACCCACTACGTGGTACCACGCCTCTTACGCCACACGTAAGTCACTAAGTGGGGACCCGCCTCTTCATGATAGCCACCGGATGCGGTGCGTCCGCATCAAATTCACCTAAATCTGAATTTAAATTGCTAAAACAACAAATAAAAGGATAAATTTTGGCTACAATAAAGGGGCAACCACCCTCCCAAGACGCCGGTAAGTAAGGACGTCCGCACTCTCCTAATATCCCTCGAAGAACTCTCGAAGAACTCTCTCAATTATCAAAATAAGCATAAGAAACATCAATGACGGCTAGCCCTAATTTAATAGAAAACCCCCCTCTAATCTAATTACAAATATACCATTAGAATTAATTAGAGAAAGGAAGGGATGAAAACTCCCCTCAGGAAGGCCGGCTCTCCATGCACGCGCGGGTTGCGAGAAGGGGGCCGCCAAGTCTAACACAATCCTTCTAGGGGGCTTCAATTCAACCGGCATATTCATAGAGGTACGCGCCCTACTCAGGGAAGATCTGGTCCCTTAAGAAATAAGGCTCAAGTGGGAGATGCAGCCAAGGTGTTTGATAGAATTCTATGAGGCCAAAAGTTCCAATTAAGATTGATACTACGGTTGCAAAACAATCGTGGTCGGATGTATGCTCTAATAGGCGTAACTATGGGGTGGTCATGACTATGACCCTGGTGCCTCCAAAGATCAAAGAGGATGGCACGGCCATTGCTCGGGTTCCGGGGCTCTGGTGGAGCGTGGGGGGAGGGGGGGGGGGGTGAAAGATGGAAGAACACGCTTGTTGGCTATGTGCTAGGTGATGTCTCCTAATATGGGCAGATCCTTAATTGGATGGAGAGATTGTTGGGGCTTAAGAAGCGGGTTCAGATCTATAGTAAGGAAAATGGATTTTTTTATTTTAGATTTGAATCCCAGGAGGAATGCAAGAGAATTCTACAAGGAGGACCATGGCTCTTTGACGGTCGGCTAGTGGTGCTTAAAAGATGGAGTTCAACGCTGAGGCACGACATGGACATCCTCTTTGCAGTTCCTGTGTGGGTTCAACTACATGAGGTGCCATTAAACATGTGGAATTTGGAGGTGCTTAATATAATCGCATCGGTGTTAGGCACACCATTGTGCTTAGATCGAGCGACGGCTTATTTGGAGAGAATCACCTATGCTAGATGTTTGGTAGAGGTTGATGCAAAGAAGCCTCTACTGAAATCTATTGAGGTTGAATTGGATGAAGGAAATTTTATAACGGTTGATATAAAGTTTGAAGGAGAGCCCCCCCCGCTGTAGTCATTGCATCTGCTTTGGACATTCGGATAGTCAATGTCCGGCATCTAAGCTACCTTCAATCCAAGACAAAGCTCAGAAGAAGAACAGTGAAGACACAAATTCTCCAGAGGGGTCTATCCCACATAGGGTGGCAAATGAAGGAGTGAAATTGGGTATAAATGACTTTGGAAAAAACTGGGTCTCAGTAAGGTGATGGTGATCACAATGTGAATGTTGGAAATGATGTCTGGAGGTATCACACATCAAGGAGCTGCAAAAAAGGATGTGGAGGTTGGAGTAAATGGTCTTGACGGATCAGAGGCTAGTGATGAGAGGTGTCAAACCAAGCCTATACCTGCAGGCCGTGAAAGTCCAATAGAAGCTGAGGTTGAAATTGTTAGCACCAACAATGGGAATGGTACTGGAAAGGTTTTGAATGCACACTATCAGAACCACAAAACCAAAGTTATAGAGATAAGGTGATGAAAGAAACACAAATGGAGGATTAGATAGAAACTGATGCGTCGCCAATTTCTGATGGCAAAGGGCGAAGTACCGAGAAGCTATTAGCGGCGGGTGGGGGAACATTGAGGTTGCTGATGCCATCCCACTAAGGCCACTACCATCTCTACTGGAGGAGGGTCTAGAGAATGATATTGACAAAATTCAAGGAGATCTCTCATCTGATAACCTCGAATGGGAGTCCCAAGGAAGAGCACAAGATTGAAGGAGAATAGCCTTGTGTGTCAACAATCCAACCCCCATCAATGACTATTTTAATCTGGAATACAAGGTGTCTCAATAACTTGGTTAGACGTAGAGACCTTAGATATAGATGTAAGAAGCTGAAACCATCCGCTGTAATCCTGCTGGAGACTAAGCTGAAGTCCCCTTCTATTGGTTATAAATCCTGCATACTCAAAAATTGAGAATCCATTGACAATTCATCTGTAGTTAGAGGAGGCCGAATTATTATGGGATTCAATCCGACTACTTGGAAAACTAAACTGATTTCGTGCTCCGACCAACATATCTCTGTAAGTTGTACCAATGCTGGGGGATTCTCTTTTGCCCTCACGGGAATTTATGGGCGTAACACTAGTTCGGAGAGAAGGGAACTATGGGAGTTGTTGAGGGTTGATGCTGTTAGATTGAGGAATGATGCTTGGTTGGTAGGAGGTGACTTTAACTGCGTCCTATTTGCCAAAGATAAGGTTGGAGGTAGGCCTCTGGTGGAGAGCATGGTTAGAGATTTTAACGATTGCATCAGTGATTGTCTTCTTCAAGAGCTGAAAAGCATCGGGGATCGATTGAGCTGGTGCAACAAACGTGTGGGCAGTGGGCGTATCGCCGCACACCTTGATCGTGTCTTCTGTAATGTCGAATGGGTCAACAAGCTCTCGGAATCTTCTGTTGAATATCTGGATCCCCATACAAGCGACCACTCTCCTATGGTTATACACCTACATACCCAGGTACAATTTGATCCAAAGCCGTTTAAAATTTTCAATTATTGGACAAAATGCGCATGCTATAAAGATCTGGTTGAAGCTAGTTGGGAGGAATATATTTTTGGCACACCAAGCTAGTTGTATTGTATCACTCAAAAACTGAAGAGGCTGAAAGCAAATAGACGCACCTGGGCACATGAACATCATGCGTCAAACAATGTCTACAAATGCCGCGTCCAGCTGGAATCTGTGTGCAACCAAACAGGAATCCATAACGATATTAACCTACAGGACAAAGAGCTTCTCTTGTCTAAGGAAATGGCAAATATTCTGGGGTTGGAGGAGGATATGTATCACCAAAAAAGTCGCCAGGACTAGCTGAATCTGGTGATAGAAACACCAAATTTTTCTACAATGATATAAAATCAAGACAGGTTCATAACAATCTGAGTTATCTGGTTGATGCAAATGGAGTTCAGAATAGATCGTATGAGGAATTGAAAAATGAAGCTTCCACATATTATGAAGGATTATACACCCAATCTCATTACTGGAGCATCTTTCCGAAACTGGTGCCTAAGCGCAAGGTGACTGATGAGGCGGTAGTATGGCTGGGCAGAAGGGGTTCAAAGGAAGAAGTCAAGGAGGCAGTCTTTAAGATAGGGGTTGATAAGGCCCCAGACCCCGATGGGTATAATGGGTTCTTCTTCCAACACAACTGGAATCTGATAGGAAATGACGTCACAACAGCCGTGCAATCATTCTTCAGATCAGGTACTTTATTACGACAAGTAAATCGTACCTTCTTAACCCTCATCCCAAAAAACTCCAATGCTACGGGCCTAGGGGACTATAGGCCAATAGCCTGTTGCAATGTCCTATATAAGATAATCAGTAAAATTATATGCAACAGAATTAAAGTGGTAATCCATGAGCTTATTTCCCCAAACCAAGCTACATTTCTTAAAGGAAGACTTCTATCAGATTGCTCTTTAATTGCCCAAGAGCAGATTAGAGATTTCAGCAACCCTATGGGGGGCAGAGCTTGTCTAAAGCTGGATTTGAGGAAAGCCTTTGACAGCGTGAATCAGGAATTTGTATACTTTATGTTGCATCAACTTGGATTCCCCAGTACCTTCATAGGGTGGATCAGAAAATGCATATCGACTCCCACCTTTTCAATTATGGTTAATGGAGCTCATGTGGGTTACTTCGAGGGTAACAGAGGTCTACGACAAGGTAACCCCCTCTCTCCCTACCTATTTGTTATTATTATGGAGGCATTTACCATCTTGATTGCAAAAGCCATCAATTTGCGAGCCATTCAGCCTATGAGGCGTACAGATTCTATATCCCATCTCTTGTTCGTTGATGACCTCTTGCTGTTCTGCCGAGCTAATAGGAAATCCCTAAATGGCCTTCAAAATTTGCTAGGTGACTTCTCCAATGTTACAGGTCTTCAAGTGAATTGGGATATGCAACGATTTTTAGCAAGGGGACTAAAGACCCCCGGGGGTTAGCTGATAATTTGGGCATTAAGTTAGCAACAACTATCACCACTTATTTGGGTTTGCCCTTATCTTCCAAATATCCAAAATCGCCAATGTACAACAGGTTAGTTGACAAATGCAAAAAGAGGCTAAAGGGATGGTCATCCTCTATGCTATCTATATCAGGGTGCATTGAATTGGTCAGGACGATTATTTATGGTATGGTTGTATTTTGGATTCAAGCTTTTTGAATCCTACAAACTGTTCTGCAGTCTATCTCGTCAGCATGTAGGCGGTTCATTTGGGGGTCTGCTCGTACTTGGGCTTGGGAGGATATCTGCACTCCGAAGAATGAAGGAGTGGGATTAAGATTGCTCTCTGATCTAAATCGGGCAGCTGGTGTTAGGCAAACCTAGAGACTCCTTACTTGAGACAGTTTATGGGCGGATCATATGAGGGGAATGTATATTGACTCAGGGAAATTTTATGCGGCGAAGGGGATGGTCACCCAGTCCGGAACACGGAAGCATATGCTAAATTGTAGAAGTGTCTTGCAAAAGCTAATAAAGAGAAATGTGAGAAATGGAAGATCTGCCCTCTTTTGGCAAAACAACTGGCTGCCCTGTGGCCCTCTTAAAAATCTGTATGACATCCCCACTTGCGCAGATATGAAGAGGGTTAATGAATACCGGGAAGAAACGGGCTGGTCTGAAGAATCGGCCATCAACCATATCAGACCGCTCCTGCTACATGCAGCTGACCAATGGGAATGGGCGCCTGGGGGGACTTTCCGGTATAGGGATGTTTGGGAGGGGGTGCGTAGACAAGGTACTTCTTTTCCCTACTATAAATTGATATGGTACTCTAATCACATCCCAAAGATGTCACTCACTCTGCTAAGAGCTTTTAGAGGGAAATTGCTCACCAGAGATAGGTTTGCTAGAATGGGGCTGAATAGTCAGGTGTACTGTGTGTTATGTGACGGCAATAATGAAGAGAATGTTGGGCATATATATTTTGAATGCAGCTACTCCAGTTACATTTTACGCATGGCATTGTTAAAGCTGGGTGTAGCAACATATATAGCTCCCTCACTAGCTGAGGTGGGGGACTATTATCTGGACCATTTTGGGGGAAAGAGTGTTCATAGCACGCTGGCCAAAACAGCCCCGGCTACTATTGTTTGGCATATCTGGCGGAAAAGGAACAGAAGAATTTTTGACAATGTTAAGAGGTGCAAGACTAACCTTTTTGAAGAAATATCAGCGGATATCAGAATTGCATTAAGATACCAAGATCCCTTAGATGAAGAGGCGGCTGAAGCGTTAGTTAATTGGGAATTCGGGGATACTGGATGACATCTGTGCATTTTTTGTAGAGATTTATTCCAATTTTAGATTGTTTTTACATATGATTTGGAATTATAGTTGAGAGTGACGGCGCTTGTGCCCTATCCTCTCTCTATTGAATCCAAAATCCTTTTTGTTTACACGGTGTATTGTTTTGTACATTTTACTTAATAAAGATCCTCGCTAACTTTCATATATATATATATATATATATATATATATATATATATATGAGAATAATGGCTATCATACGCCATATGAGGCCTTGCCTCATATTCCCTCTCACATAAAGCAACTAAGTACAACCAAGTACATGCCCATGTGGGCTTGTACTTATTGATTTATGTGAGAGGGAATATGAGGCAAGGCCTCATATGACGTATGATACCCATTAATATATATATATATAGGGAAATGTGCCTAAGAATGACCTAAGAATGACCTCGGGTAGAGATACCTGAGCACACCCCCGCTGTTCGGAGTTTGTGAGTATTTTTTTTGCAGTAGGTAGATATACTTGTTATGTATCTCCCCACAAAATTTCAGCTCGATCCGACACCGTTTGAGCATCCGTTCATCGATTTCAAAAACGTTGCGCAAAACTGTCCAGAATTTGGACAGTTTTGCGTAACGTTTTTGAAATCGATGAACGGATGCTCCAACGGTGTCGGATCGAGCTGAAATTTTGTGGGGAGCTACATAACAAGTATATCTACCTACTGCAAAAAAAAATTTCAAAAAAAAATACTCACAAACCCCGAACAGCGGGGGTGTGCTCAGGTATCTCTACCCGAGGTCATTCTTAGGTACATTTTTTGCATATATATATATATCAAAACAAAAAATTCAAGAATTTAAACAAGTTTAAACATACTCGCCTTGAATTTATATATACATCATTGTATTGATGATTCCCCTTGATTTTGGTGTTTCTTAGCATTTCTCCCTGATTGGCATCACCAAAAAGAAGGGAGTATTACCAAATGTTGGTATCAATAATTACTAAATGTTTGTATCCTAGTGGTAGTACCAAAGCTCTGATACCAAGTGTTGATATTACACTAGCATTCTTGGAAGTCACATTAATTTATGTGTTATTTAGTACCGACCCCCTATGTTTTCTCCGAAATTAGCAACACCCCCCTATGGTTTCAACAATTAGTAAGACCCCCCTATTGTATCCAATTTGGTCTCCCCTCCCCCTGTTTAGGGGGGTCTTTCGCGTATAGAAAGACCCCCCTAAACAGGGGGAGGGGGGTCCAAAATTGGGTGCCATAGGGGGGTATTACTAATTATTGAAACCATAGGGGGGTGTTGCTAATTTTGGAGAAAACACAGGGGGTCGGTACTAAATAACCCTAATTTATATATTTTGCATAAGCATGTTTTCTTTTTTATTCTGGTTACCTGAAAAATAATCATGAAACTTGGTACCATTTTCATTTTGGGGTTTTAGGGTTAGTCATTTGGACCCCAAACAAATCAAGAAATCATGCATAGAATAAAAAAACAGGCTGATAGAATTCGGTCTGTATTAGTCGATTGGCTCCTTCTTTTAGTTGATTAATGCACCCGTTAGTCGATTAGTAAGGGTATTATTCAGCTAATAACAGTTTGCATCAGCGGTAAAACTATTGGTGTTTAGAAAGTTCTTATGTATTAGTCAACTAGCGGTGTCATTAGTCGACTAATAATGAGTTTTATCTAATGTTCTAGTGACCAATATCCAAATGAATTTATTATTAAATTATTATTTACAACTTATTATTACCATAAATTCCTTGTTCTATTAAGATTAAGCTTTGATTTCAATTTTAATATTTTTTGTTACTATTGTTTTTAGTTTCATCTCCATTTCATACAAGACACCAAAAGATAAACATTAGGATTTGGTTCCTCATTATATAAGGTTCTTAAGATTTTATTTATTTGGAACCTAAATCTATTTAAGATTGGATTTTCTAGGGTGCACATATGTATAATTTCTTGAATTATGCATAGTTTTCAATGAAATTATTAATATATGCAATTTATCAAAATCACATGCATCTTTTGGTATCTATATAGAGATATTACGACTTTTGTAATGATGGTCATGATGCACTCTGTGTGGTTTGTCACAATGATTATGATGCATTCTTTATGAATGATTTGCAAATCTATTATATATGAAAAGCATGATTTGTTTTAGCTTCTTGGACATGCAAATTATTTTTAACATGTTTCTTTTGACTATTATAATCTATTTCAAATTTTGAATTAGAAACTTGTTGATATAAGAGAATTTTGTTCAAATTTTCTTTTTCTTTGTTAAATTTATTAATATTAAGTGCAATTTCATCATACTTCATTTTAATAGAAGATATGCTATTATCAAGCTCTTCTATTCTAGTATTTAAATTTTGATATTCTTTTTTTGAGGACAGAATTTTCTTCTTTTAGATTTTTATTTTCAATAATTAATTTATCATTAATTAATTGAGCATCATCTAATTTATTAAGAGAAATTTCATGCTCATTTTTGATTACTTATGTTCATTTTTCAATGATTTAAACATGCTATTTAATTTTTTATACCTATTAAACTATTCATTAAAGGCTTCTAATAAATCATTGTCATCAGAATCAGAGGTTACATCATCCTCATGTGTCATAAAACACATGTAGGAATTTTAGGTTGATCTTCCTCTTCACGAAGACTCTTCATGAGCTTCCTTGAGCGTGTCATATTTGATATGCTGACGTTACACTTGACATACGGTTGAAATCGGTTTGTCCATGTTGCCAAATAAGATATTCATGGCCTTGGAGTCGAGGATTGCTGATGCTTTTTCTTCGACCGTCCATTTTGAATATGGAATGGTTGGTTTGTTATACGCTGTCTCCATGATGTTTCATAGATCGTAACTGTTGGATTTAAGGTAGATCATCATCCTTCTCTTCCAATGTAGTTAAATTCGTTGAATAGTGGTGGTCGAGTTGTGGAGTGTCCTTCGGGAAGTTGTGATCCGTTGGGTATTGATGCCATTTGGTTCCTAGCTTTGATGCCAAATGTTGGTATCGTTGATAGGTTTCTCCTAGCTCTGATACCAAATGTTGGATCCAGTGGATGATCAAATAGGCACTGGAGGGGACGAGTAGTATCTTTAAAATCGATAAGATCTCAAAAGAGGTACTAAATTAGGTCCATACAACAACCAAATCTCTAACTTATAATTGCATCAGAAATAACAATAGATAAAAAGAGAGTAATCACAATAATAAACAAAGAGTAAAGAGATAGAGACAAGCAACTCAAAGAAGCCCAATCGCAATATTACGATATATTTTGGTCCGGTCTTTCTGACATACTCCAGCACCTAAGCTCATCGCTTGAGATTTTTCCCTAAACACTCTTGCAACCCTGCAAGCAAAAACCTTTCAATTTGACAAACATACTTGTCAATTGCAAACCCCAATATCTACACATTGAGATTGAAAAACAAAACTCTCCAACTGAGAGTAAAAACACATCAAAAACCGATCTAAAGCTTTGTAGAACAAAAGATTATACTTCTTCTATAGCCTTGGAAGATACGTGCTTGAATATAGAAGTGTCAAAGGAGAGGATTTCTATTCTATAAGATCTGGAAAATGGTGAATAGAAATTTAGGGATTTTTAGCTTTAAAAAGATAGGAATTCAAAGCATGTGAACTTTGGCCAAAATTGAGATTTCCTTTTGTTTTTCTTTTTCTATCTTATTATTTAAACAATTGAGAATAAATCTCTATGTATAGAGGAGAAATGCTATGAAAAGAGTTTACCAAAACACCGCTTCAAATGGCTAGTTAATAGCTAGATTCTGGGCAATGACTAGTTAATTAGTCGACCAATAACTTTCATTGATTGACCAATCGCTCGGGTAAAAGAACTGCGGGCCAGAATGCATTAGTCGACTACTGAGATCTACTAGTCAATTAATGGTTTTGTTAGTCGACTAATAGACTTTGTTAGTCGACTAATCAAATCTGCAATTTGGAACAACCAAACAATATTAATCGACTAATAAACATTTTGGTCAACTAATGATACACAAGATACATGATGTGAAGCAGGAAAACACTGGTCGATTAATGAGCATTGTTGATCGACTAATTAAGTTATAAAAACATCGATTTGATTACGAAACCAAAGGTTTGATATGGTTTAAGTTCATAGCATTTCTAACTCTTTTTTCTTTGGTTTCATGTGTGTGTAGGTGTATCTTCAAGGTTTTACAATAATCACTATGATAAGAAATAAAGATATCATTAATACACAAAATTTACAATCTTGTTGAAGCTCGATTAATGTCACGAATGTCTAAGTTCTTGTCATATGTGTTATCATCCATTCTTGTTGCCTTAACACATTGTCCTTTGTTTTCTATAGATTTCCTAATAACTGCACAAAACACATCAGTAGAAGCATAATATTTGATATCATCAAAACATATATTGGGACACTCAAATATTCACCGCGATAATGATGTGAAAGTGATCAAGATGGAGCTTGACGTTTGGATTTGAGCGATACAGATGTAAGTGGTGGCAGTTGATGAAGACAATAGCTGGTTGATGAAAATGACAATAACTATAGCATTGAAGCAGGCGATGGTAGTAACAATGAATGGTGAGAAAATCATTGATGACAACATTATCTATTAATGATGATGACAAAAGAAGTTCGATGTTGAATTGTTGTTGGTGTTGGGTTTTGATGACAAATAGGAGCGATGAGTTGGTGGTGTTAGAATCGGGGTTAGTGTTTAGGTTTTAGTTTTTCGTTAGATTATGATTTGTTGAATCAGTTTATGTTGATGTTAATGATGAGGAAGATGATAACGATGGTGTAAGAGGTGTGAGTTTAAGGCTAGGGTTTGAGAAAAATTTGGAGGAGGATAAATAGGATCTTGTGGTGATTTTCTATTTTTTGCTGTAAATTGGAACATAAAGTTTTTAGTAAACTAAACCAAACTAAAGAAGAGTGGAACGATGAAGAAGATCAAAGAAGATAAAATAACATTTTTAGATCTGAAACGAAATCTGATGCAAAACAGAGGAACTCGACAGATGTCATGGAAGAAATTAAGGAAGATTAATTAGGAATTTGTAAAGATGAATTTTCATATCTCGCATGCATATAGATTTCAATAGTTTTAAAGTTTACATACTTAATTTTTATTTAATCACTCATGTCTATATAGTTTGATTACCGACTCATATTTATAGGAGAAGAAATAAACTTCTATCTAAATAAATTATACTCAGACTCTTAATAAGACTCAAACACATAAATAAACATAATAAAGAAAATAAAAGAGTCTTCCTTCAAACTGGAAACTTTAAAAGATTCTAAAAAAACTTAAAAGGATTTAAATAACAAAATATAAAAGCACTCAAATACCATAAAGAATAAACGACTCAAACAGTAAAATACTAACATGAATTGCAGTTCGTTTTTAATCAAATTTATATAATTACTAATTTCTATTTGTGTTGAATTGTTAGTAATTACTAATTTCCATGCCAATAATTTTTCTTTACATTCTAATGCTACAAGTTCACATGCGGTTGTGGATTGTTAGAATTCATTACCCATTTTTGAAGAGCAAGAGAGTTACATGCTTTTCTTGTTGCTGTGTAGTTTTCAGGGTACACTACACTGCATTGTTTTCATGTTGGTAGAAAGCACAAAAGGGAGCTATATTTCTGATTAGACTTACAATGGTGGAAAATTTATATCGTTATAGCAATATGTGGCGTGAAATACGTTTCACTTCGTGTGTGTGTGTGTGTGTGTGTGTGTGTGTGTGTGTGTGTGTGTGGAGAGAGAGAGATGAATATTGTCATCAGCTACCTAAGGAAGAAACCCATCATATGCTTAGTGAAAAGTTCACTCTTAACCATTTTTTTAACGGTTGAAACTGTTCATTTTGACCTTCATATTCTTAAATCTCACAACACCACAAATCTAGTGAACACAAAGTGTTTTGCTTGATGGTTTAGTTGTTGCAAATTCAACAATTCGTAGTGATGGAATTTTTACAACGGCTAGATTGAAGAGCAAAACACTTTGGGTTCACTAGATATTTGGTGTATTTGGGTTATAGAATATAAAGATAAAAGTAAACGGTGCACATTATAAAAAAATATTGGAGAGTATACTTTTTAACAAGAACATATGATGAATTTTTTCCTTAGGTAGATGGGGTAGATATTCGTCACACACACCCCATATATATCAGTTTACTAGACATGTGCCGTCAGTATAGAAAATTTCACGTGCTTGCGATGACAGCACAAGAAACCACACTTACATTATTTTCTTGAATATTTTTCAAGATTGTTATACACATTTTAAAGCCCCAAACCCTAAATATGGGTGAAGTTTAAGGGAATTTGACCTTCAATTCACTCGTAACAAAAAGTTTCTATTGCTATGTAACCGTTGAATTTTAACACATGGATCGAGGCTCAAATAGTGTTGGATTTACTTCATTTTTGATATGTTGATCATTCATGATGTGTGGAACATATTTGGAAAAATATTTTAAAAAAATTAAAAATAAATGCCAGAAAATTTTCCATGCTGACATCACATATACTTTTATTATATATATATATATATATATCGAAAATTTGTGTTAGCTGGCCAAGGAGGAAATTTGCTCCTTAGCCAGTGCTAAAATGCCCCTCTTTCTATTTTTTCTTTCGATCTCATCTGTAATTTTCTCATTGGCCTCTTGTAGATAGTGTTACAAGGGCTTCACCACCGCCAGTTATATGCAAATAAGAAGAAGTACCTTTTTGCACAACTGAATGTGGAGTATCTAAGACACGTGGTGTCAGCAGAAGGGTGAAGGCAAACAGATTGAAGATTGTAGCTATGGTGGAGTGGTCACATTCTATTACTCTGCGTGGTTTGAGAGGGTTTCTGGGGCTGGTCGGTTATTATAAGAAGTTTGTCAAGTGTTACAGTACTATAGCTTGGCCATTGACAGAGCAGCTCAAGAAGTGTAATTTTCAGTGGAGCGAGGATGCGACGAGAGCATTTGAGGCCCTGAAAAGGGTCATGACCAATGTCCCTGTGTTGGCTCTTTCCAATTTTAGCAGACCATTTGTGGGAGAGTCGGATGCTTCAGGATATGGATTTGGTACTGTGCTGATGCAGGATGTAGCATATTTCAGCCATGTATTGACCGCAAGGGTGATTCTTATGTCTGTATATGAGAGCTGATGGTTATTGTATTAGTAGTGCAGAAATAGCAGCCTTACTTACTGGGCTGTCATTTTTGTGGTATGCACAGATCAGAGGAGCCTGAAATACTTACTGGAGCAGTGTATGGTGACTGAGGAGCATCAGAGATGGCTAATGAAGCTAATGTGATATGATTTTGAGATCTAGTACATGCCAGGATTAGAGAATAAGGAGATAGATGCGTTAGGCATGGAGAGGATGTACATTTGGCTGCTTTGTCTGGTCTGATATTGCATGATTGGGAGCCCTTGCTTAGGGAGATTGAGGAAGGACCAGGAGTTGGCGAGGATAGGACAATGCTTTTACAGGGTTCAATGGAGTACCCAGATTATTCCTTGCGAGGACATAGATTACTATATTAGGGATGGTTGGTATTACCCAAGACTTCTATCCATATTCCAAGTATTTTGCAGGAGTTTTATTGCAGTGCGATTGGGGGCTACTCTGGGGTCCTCAAGACTTATAGGTGCTTGGCGAGGGAGGTGTACTGGAAGGAAATGACGAAGGACGTCGCAGAGATGGTGGCAATGTGTGATGCTTGTCAACGTCACAAATATATGGCACTGGCTTCTGGAGGGTTGTTGCAGCTTCTATCTTTACCAGAGCGGGTTTGGGAGAAGGTGATTATGGACTTCATTGAGGGATTGTCGAAGTCTGTTGAATTTTCAGACATCCCTCAAAATACTGCATCCGAAGAGCTTCGATAACCATATACTGCTGTGTTAGTCGCTGAGACCTTTCTAGGGAGGTTGTGAGGTTGCATGGGATACCAGAGTCCATCGTGTCGGACAATGATATGGTCTTCTTGAGTCATTTCTGGAGGGAGCTCTTTCGGATGTGGATGACAATGTTGAAGCTTAGTACGACCTATCATCCTCAGACCGATGGCCAGACTGAGGTCGACAATAGGAGTATATAGATTTATCTGCGATGTTTTGTTACAGAGACCCCGCGGCAGTGGGCGAGATGGTTAGCCTGACCAGAGTATTGCTACAACACCTCTTATCACACCGCAACTCAGACCACATCGTTAAGGATTTTGTATGGATGAGACCCCCTCATCTGTTGCACTATGACTATAGTTCCACATCATTCTCTCAGGTGGAGCAATATTTGGAGGAGAGTGACCGAGGTTGGAGGATTTGAAGCGACATCTGATCATGGCTTACAGATAATGAAGACACATGCAATGCCCACATAGTGAGGTCCAATTTGCAGTATGGGATAATGTTTACTTAAAGTTGCGACCTTATAGGCAAAGATCTTTAGAGCATAAGAGGAACGAGAAGCTGTCCCCACGGTATTTTGGTTTATAGGAGATAGAGGCGAGGATTGGCCCGATTGCTAACAAGTTGAAATTGCTGCTCGAGTGTACCATACACACAGTCTTTCATGTTCACAGCTTCGTCAGGTCAATGGGGACCACACACATTCTCCATCATGACCGTTAACATTGACTAAGGATATGAAGGTTATGTTGGAGACAGAGGTGCTGAGAGGAGTTCGAAAGGGCTGTTCATGAGAGCAAGATGTACTGATTCAGTGGTGGGGGCTTCCTAATTACGAGGCTACCTGTGAGCTTCTTGGAGTGATTGAGTAGTGTTTTCAGATTTCAACATTGAGGACATGGTTGCTTTTTTGGAGTAATGATAAGATTATCATGTACGTGCGGTGACGGAAGAAGAATAGGACGGCGGCGGCTGAAAGTTGATTTCCATGTGTGTTTTCGTAATTTTCAGGTCTAGGGGTATTTCTGCAATTTTATTGAAAAGCGGATTATTATAAACAGGCGTTGAGGGGGATTAGAACCGTAGGTTGAATTTTGTGTGAGAACTTCCTAGAGGTTAAGAGATATCCTCTATTGGTGGAGACTGCGACTTCCTTTCGAACAGAAGCTTGCAAGAGCGGTCCACCTCTCGAACGTGGACAATATCTTTGTTATTTTCTATTTAATTTCAATGAAAATCATAACTTTCCTCTTCTAACCCTAGCGGATCCTATCACATGCATTTACAGTAAATTATCTTTCAGTTCAGTAATTCACTTGTATTTATCAATACCATGAAAACACAAGTAGTTTTTCCTCACCATATGTATTTCTATGAGCAATAAAAAAAGATGATTTCAGGGTTCTTTGCTCGATGACTTAGTTTGATATTATATATAATGTAATTATTTGTTCCATTTATCGTGTTCTTGGGTTAATTGCTGGGAAAACCCTTTTCTGTTTGGTATAATTACATTTAGTATTAACATGTAGTATTGAGTGGGTATTCCTGGTAGCTAGCGGCTGTCTGAATGTCATTTTTTTTATGATTTTAAGATTCTATGCATGATTTCTTATATATTATTGAGTAGTGTGTGAGTAAATTGGGTGTGTGTGTAAAGAAAGTGTGAAATCATATAAATAGAAGTGATAGCCTCACTTTGGAGGCTAATCACCACTTTCCCCCAATCCAACATGGTATCAGAGCCCTAGAAAAAAGAAAAACACAAAACCAAAAACCCTAACCCTAACCGTGCGCCTCCACCTGCTGCGCCTCCACCTGCGGGCACCCGCCCCCCCCGACAAAGGAACCCGCTGCTTGCGTAGGCCGCAGCAGCAGCCGCCGCCACCTACGGCATCCCCTGCCTGCGCTGCCGCCACCTGCGGCTTCAGCTGACACCGACGCCGCCACCTGCGGCTTCAGCTGACGCCGACGCCGCCACCTGCGGCATCCCCCGCTGCCGCAGCCGCAGCCTGCTGCAAAGGCCGCCGACGCTGCTCGCTGCCGCGGCTGATTCGCTGCCTTGCTGCCGCTGTCACATCTGATTCTCTGCTACAAAGGGGAATCCTAAGGAAAACCCTAACCCTAGATCTATGGTAGAGCCATGAAGATGACTCCATAGATTTACGGTTAGGGTATGCCCTAGAAGAAGAAGAGGAGAAGTAGATCTGCGGATCTGAGGAGGAAGAGAGGAGAGATCTGCGGATCTGAGGAGAGATGTGGGACAATCTTACCTCCGCTGACATGAAGGCCTTCATTGGAGAGATAACGAAGCTGCTTGCTTCGAAGGAGTTGGGATCCTCGAGTGGATCGACGCCTTCACGTCCCGTGCAGAAGCTGGAATTGATGCCCAATGATGTGAAGTTGGAAGGGACGAAGAATTACCTCAGTTGGTCCAGGAGGGTGCTTCTCATCCTGAGGTCAAAGGGGTTAGAAGGCGTCGTTCTGGGTTCATGCAAGGAACCGCTGGACAAGGATGGGGATGATTGAAAAGTCTGGAGCACCACCAACTCACTGGTGGCTGCTTGGTTGATGACATCGATGGTTCCACCCATTGCTGGGATGGTGGAGGCCATAGAGAGTGCTGCGGGGATATGGAGTATGGTGGAGAAAATGTACTCTGGAGCAGGGAATGTGATGCTCATGATGGAGGTTCAGGGCAAGGTCGACACCCTAAAGCAGGGGGAGATGTCTATTCTAGCCTACTCTGCGGAGTTGAAAAGGTTGTGGTCAGAGTTGGACCACTATGACCCTATTGATCTGCCTGATCCTAGGAGCGCTGCGATACACAGGAAGTGGGTGGAGCGTAGGCGTGTCACACATTTCCTGAGGAACCTGAGTGGAGATTTTGAGGCCAGGAGGGCGAGTATGTGCCACCTGTCCTCCATCCCATCCCTGGAGGAGGCCATAGCTGCAATGGCACAGGAGGAGACCAGACTGAGGGTCATGAAGGATGAGGGTATTCAGGTCACTCGGGCTGCACTGGCTGTACCGGCAGTGGCAGCAGTAAGCGAGGATCGAGAGTGCTACACATGTGGGGTGAAGGGTCACCTGAGCTTTAACTGCCCACAGAAGGGCAGTGGACGAGGACGTGGCACTGGAGGCAGAGGAGGAGGTCGTTGGGGCCGTGGAGGCCGTGGACGAGGTCGCGGTGGCCCACGGGCCAACTTTGCTACCGCTGATGGACGACAGGAGACAGTGATGATTGAGGCTACGCCAGCTGAGGCGTCAGACCTAGAGCAGCGGAGACAGTCCAGGTCTACTACTGAGAGCTCGGAGAGCCATGCAGACCAGACTGGGGATATTGCCTCGCCATTCGGTAACTTTGCCCACTTCGCTCACACAGGCTCAGGTAACCGATTAGCCCTTTCATGTAGAGATCATATAGAGTGGATTATTGACTCAGGTGCATCTAGTCATGTGTCAGGAGAATATAGACAATTTTCCACATATAAACCACATTCCATTCATGAAACCGTTCAAACAGCTGATGGCACATCCCAACCCATTAGAGGGACTGGTACTATTCAGTGCACTCCCTCCATACGCCTCTCTTCTGTCCTTCACGTCCCATCATTTCCAGTCAACCTCTTATCTGTTGGCTCTATTGTTGATGATCTCGACTGTAGCATTACTTTTGACTCTACTCATTGTGTGTTGCAGGAAAGGAAGACTGGGAGGAGGCTTGGGACTGGCGTCAGGCGTGATGGACTGTGGTATCTTGACAGAGCTAGTGGGGATGCTGCATTGGCTGTCGTTAGTGGAGAGAAGGAAAGGGATGTACTTTTGTTGCACTGTCAGTTGGGACACTTGCCCTTTGACATTTTGAGTAAAATGTATCCCGATATTTTGAACAAAGTGAATGAAATGAATTTGAAATGTGATGCATGTGAATTTGGGAAACACACTAGGACGTCATATCCTAGTGTAGGGATGAGGAGTGTAGAGAAATTTCATCTTATTCACTCAGATGTTTGGGGGCCCTGCCCAGTGACTTCAGTGAGTGGGTTCAGGTGGTTTATCACCTTCATAGATTGTCACTCGCGGATGACATGGCTTTATATGATGAAAAACAAAGGCGAAGCTCTGAAGTGTTTTCAGGACTTTCATAGAAGTGTCAGGAACATGTATGAGGCCAGGATCCGTGTCTTGAGAACGGATAATGGGACTGAGTATGTAAACAGGGAGTTTGCATCTTACCTATCTGAGAGTGGGATAACTCATCAAACCACTTGCCCCAACACCCCCCAACAGAACGGAGTTGCTGAAAGGAAAAATAGACACTTGTTGGAGGTAACTAGGTCACTCATGCTCACCATGAATGTACCTAAGATATTGTGGAGTGAAGTAGTGATGACAGCCACATATCTTATCAACAGGATGCCTTCACGGATCCTTGGCATGAAGTCTCCATGTGAGATTCTTATGGGAAAGAACACTTTTGTAGTTCCACCAAAAGTGTTCGGATGCACATGCTTTGTGAGGGATCATAGACCCTCTGTGGGGAAGCTGGATGCTCAGGCAATTAAATGTATATTTGTTGGGTATCCTTCAAATCAGAAAGGCTACAGGTGTTGGAGTCCCTCAGAAAGGAAGCTGTTTGTGAGCATGGATGTGACGTTCAGGGAGACTGAACCGTTTTATGGAGGACTGACAGATTCTACATCAGTATTTGATATTGGGGCCTCTCCAAGCACAGGAGGAGTTGGTCGAGAGGGGGAGACTGATGACAGGAGGGTAGTGGTTGGACTTATACCGTGCCCTGTCAGCCCTACTGGTACTGGTCCTGATAGCAGGGAGGAAGGAAGGACCTTGGTGGAAGAGGAGGAAGACAGGCTGTACGGCAGGAAATATAGCAGGAGACAGAAGGATAGTCATGGCGATGGAGGGCAACAAGAAGACATCTTCCCCACTGAAGAACCACTAGCTCCACTGCCCCATGTCGAGGTTGATCAGTCTATCACGCCTGCTCGAGTCCCGACCTCCTTACTGCCTTCCTCTCCTACCACGGATGGTAACCTTTCTTTGCCTTCCTCTAGTTTAGATCTTCCACTTGCATCTCGTAGGGAGCCTCGTATCAATGCCGGCAGGCCTCCTGTACGGTATGGATATGAGACTGATATTGCTAACCATGTCTCCTACGCTTCTCTTACACCTGCATATAGGGCTATCATTGCATCCTTACAGTCTATCCCTATACCAAGTGATTGGCGAGTGGCAAAGCAACATCCCCAGTGGAAGAAAGCAATGCTCGAAGAACTTGAGGCACTGGAGAAGAACAAGACATGGAGACTTGTCTCACTTCCAGCAGGGAAGAAGGCTGTGGGCTGCAAGTGGGTATTCACAGTAAAGCAAACTGCAGAAGGGAAGGTGGACAGGTACAAGGCGAGGCTGGTTGCCAAGGGTTACAGTCAGACTTATGGGATCGATTATGATGAGACATTTGCCCCAGTGGCAAAGATGAGTACTGTGAGAGTACTGATATCCTGTGCAGCGAATTTTGGATGGAAATTGCATCAGTTGGATGTAAAGAATGCCTTCTTGCATGGAGACTTACAGGAGGAGGTATACATGGAGGTTCCACCTGGCTTTGGCACACAACAGACGGTGGGAAAGGTGTGTAGACTGGACAAGTCTTTGTATGGGCTGAAGCAATCTCCAAGGGCATGGTTCGACAGGTTCAGGCGTGCAGTCATCACCATGGGCTACAAGCAGAGTAATGGTGATCATACTGTATTCTATAGACATTCAGGGCAACGGATCACCCTTTTGGCTGTGTATGTTGATGACATTATTATCACTGGAGATGATGAAGAGGGAATCTCTCACTTGAAGGTGAGGTTGGCGAGAGAGTTTGAGGTCAAGGACCTTGGACAGTTGGGATACTTCCTTGGACTGGAGATTGCCAGGTCCAGGAAGGGTATAGTTCTCTCACAGAGAAAGTATGCACTGGATCTTCTGGCTGAGACAGGTATGTTGGGGTGTCGCCCAGCAGTTACTCCTATTGATCAGAATCATAGGTTGCATTCACAATCAGGGGAGCCAGTGGACAAAGAGAGGTACCAGAGACTTGTTGGACGCCTCATCTACTTATGCCATACCAGACCTGACATTGCATATGCTATCAGTGTGGTAAGTAGGTACATGCATGATCCTAGGACTGGACATATGGAGGCAGTCTTCAGGATACTGAGGTATCTGAAGAATAGTCCAGGAAAAGGCATATTATTTGGTAGTCATGGTCACATGAATGTGACAGGCTACTGTGATGCAGATTGGGCCAGTTGCTTGGATGATAGGAGATCGACCTCGGGCTACTGTGTGTTTGTTGGGGGCAACTTGGTCTCTTGGCGCAGCAAGAAGCAGGACTTGGTGGCTCGTTCCACTGCAGAGGCAGAGTATCGTGCTATGGTGCTTAGTACTTGTGAGATGATCTGGTTGAGATCACTTCTACATGAGCTACGCCTGCTGAGAGAAGGACCATTGCAGTTGTTGTGTGATAACAAGTCTGCAATTAATATTGCCAACAACCCAGTGCAACATGATAGAACGAAGCACATAGAGATTGACAGGTTCTTCATTAAAGAGAGACTGGACAAGAAACAGTTGGAGATCTCCTACATTAGCTCTGGACAGCAACTAGCAGATTGCCTTACGAAGGGGTTGAGCTCTAAAGGAGTGGAGGATGCTTGTAACAAGATGGGCATGATAAATATCTTTTGCTCATCTTGAGGGGGAGTATTGAGTAGTGTGTGAGTAAATTGGGTGTGTGTGTAAAGAAAGTGTGAAATCATATAAATAGAAGTGATAGCCTCACTTTGGAGGCTAATCACCACTTTCCCCCAATCCAACATATATATATTTTTTGGTTGTCCTTAAACAATTTTGGATTAAAGTAGTGTTTCAGGTCTGAATTAATTAAATGTAAAGATTTTAAGGCGCATGCAGTGCATGTGAAATAAAACTTTATATCTATGTAAACTTGTAAACTTTCAATGCATTTAATTTATATTTATGGTACATAGATTTAAAAAGACGATGAAATTCACTGTTTTTAGTTATAATGTGATGCGTGTCATTAAAAATTGTCATTGGAAATTAAAGATCATTAATTACGAATCTAGAGGAAGGAATAAACTGAACAAAATTTGTGGTCTAATCATTGTTTCTCTTTTTCGTTTGACCAATTATTTTAGAATAGGGCATTATGTTAGTCCATGATATCTCTAAATGAAATCCACATCTCAATTGGAAGGGGGAGGGGGAAGTTGTAGTTATTATAATAATAAAGAATTTGTTTGTGAGGTCCATATAAATTCAAGTGTTAATGTTGTTCCATGTCATCTTCTTAGTATTGCAGTTATGCTGTAAACTGCTGTTTACTGTGTTATCTGTGCGGATGTAAAACTCAGTTGAATTTTATTTGATGGTTCTTATCAGGGCACGTTTTGTTTGTTCTATTGTTGTTTCAGCTCAATCCATCTCCATGGATTATAGCTCAGAGGAAGTTTCAGAGATTAGCGATTCAGAGATAGATGAGTATGAGGATAGATTATACAAAAGTCTGAAGAGGGGTGAACTTAAAGTAAGAATCTCAGACAACTCGTACAGGTGTCCTTTCTGTGCAGGGAGAAAGAAACAAGACTACCGTTTTAAGGAATTACTTCAGCATGCATCAGGAGTTGGTTCATCATCTAATCGCGGTGCAAAAGTGAAGGCCAACCACAGGGCTTTAGCAAATTTCTTGAAGAATGATATTGTTGAATCAAGCCCGTCTTTGCAGCCGATGGGTATAGCACCGGAGCCTTCTAAGCCGAAGGAGGAAGATCGTTTTGTCTTTCCCTGGATGGGTGTCCTTGTCAATATTCCTACTGAGTGGAAAAATGGTAGACATGTTGGTGAAAGTGGGACTAGGTTGAAAGAACAGTTGTCTAGATTTAATCCCTTGAAAGTCATTCCTTTATGGAACTACAGAGGTCACACGGGAAATTCAATTGTTGATTTCAGCAAGGACTGGAGTGGCTTTAAAGATGCAATGGCATTTGAAAATCACTTTGAAGCCAAACATTTGGGTAAAACAGATTGGTATGAAAATAAAAATAAACAAAATGCGACGGAGATTTATGGATGGGTTGCACGAGCTGATGATTACATTTCTGAGGGTCCCATTGGAGAGTACTTGCATAAAAATGGTGATTTGAAAACTATTACTGATCTTACAAATGAAGAGTCCCGCAAAACAGACAAACTGGTAGCAAATCTGGCTAATGAAATTGAGGTCAAGAATAAACATTTACAAGAACTAGAGTGCAAATATAACCAGACTAATTTGTCCCTTAACAAAGCAATGGAAGAGAAGGAGGCTCTACTTCAAGCTTATAACATCGGTATGTGCTTGTCTCCTTTTCTTCTATAAAGCAGAAGTACGAACTGAAAAAAACCCCTGGATTGTTTCATTATACAATTTTTGTTTTTACCCAAATGTGCTTCTCAGATGTGCTTATTTTGTACGGGGAACCAAGTACATGGGACTTATAATGCACGGGCTCTTTGAAATATTTCATTAGTGCTGAGGCATACTCAAATATCTTCTGGCACATTTAAATCATTTTTCCTTAGCTGCTGTCCAAGAGAACTTTCCTATTTATCTTTGAAGAAAGCCATACCGTCATCCATATTGTGATCCTTTCATATTCCACTATAACGTCATGAAAATGCCCTCATTGTTCATATATATTTTAGTTTTTCACAGTGCTCACAAGTTCTACAATTATTTTGTGATCTCAGAAATACAAAAGATGCAGTGTCTAGCTCGGGATCATTCCCGCAGGATTTTTGAGGAGAATGAACGCTTGAGGTCACAGTTGGACGATAAACGAAAAGAACTCGATCAAAGATGCAAACTACTCAATAAGTTGGTTGCTCAGAGTGATATGGAGAAAAGCAAACTGTCTGTTGAGAAACAGAAGGTAGCTACTTTGTTCAGTTTGGTTTCACTTTACACGGCATTGAGTAAAATACAGAAACCATTGACACAAACTACTGTACAGTACTTGTTTACTCTTGCATGGTAAAATGACGTAGAACTGTCAATGGTGTTATTTATTTATAGTATTTGCTCCTGATTAAAGAATGACAGTCAGCTTGGACATTTAAGTAAATAGATTAACCTTGTCTTCTTTCTAGTGCTGACTGCACGAATGGGAGTTGATTGCTCTAATCACCTTACCTTATTTGTTTTGGATAGATGCCAAGAATTTCAGCATGTGTCAAATGTTAGAGACCCATCCCATACTGGGTTTTTAACACTAGCCCATTTGTTAGGGACCCACCCCATATTAGGCCCCTAACAATACCCATTTGTTAGGGGCCTATTGTTAGGGGCCTAGTATGAGAAGTGTCTCTAACAAATAGGCTAGGGTTAGAGGTCTAGTATGTGATGTGTCTCTAACAAATGATATCAAAGCTAGCCCCATGATACGATACACGTTGCGGAAGGGGCGACTTGGGGAAGGAGCGACCTGGTAAGGGCCAGAGTGGGCCACTTAGAGTGGACACCACAGAGTGGGCCGTCGTGAACGGTGTTTGTCGAAAGAGAAAGGAGCAGCCTGGGAAAGTGGCGACCTGAGAGGGGACGACCTGGTAAGGCCAGAGTGGGTCACGTAGAGTGGGCACCCCAGAGTGGGCCGTTATGGACTACGTTGTCGGAAGCGTGTTGGTATGTTAGGATCCTAATTAGTTCTACATCGGAAAGAAAAGAGAAAAATGAAAACTATAAGTATTAGAGGGCCTCTCCACCTAACACCAATTGGTTTTGGTTTGGATGCTAGCTAATACTTAACAATTGGGGTGTGAGCCCAATGTTAAGGGCATAGTATGTGGTGTGTCCTTAGCTAGGCTATTGGTAGGGGCCTAGTATGTGGGATGTGTCTCTAACAAATGGGCTAGTGTTAGAGGCCTAGTATGGGATGAGTCTCTAACATCAAAGTTTGAGTACTCATGTGGAGTGCTCTGTTAGGTGCAACATTGATTACATGATCTGTTAGGTGCAACATTGATTACATGATCTGTTAGGTGCAACATTGATTACATGATGAACTTAGATTGATATGTCACATATCCAAATCACTAAATTAATAGACGCGGATACTGCACATTGTTATATAACTCACACATTAAGTTTAATGTACATGAATCCAACACATTACGAACTACCTGCTCATCAAGTTAGAATACACCGTAGAAACAGGAGCTATGATGTCTACACTCTAAAATATCTTAAGCCTGCTTGTTCATGCAGCAATTGTTCAAGATTTTTGGGTGTGCTCGTATTTTTAAATAAGAAAAGAAAATCCTGAACTGCATCTTCAAATGGATGGTTTATGAATATTGTAATTTATAATGTTATACTGCTGGTCAAATTTTATTTGGAAATTTGTAGATGGTCAACTGTTCCATTTTGTTTTCTTTTGTATATGTCCACGCGAAGGCTGGCTGGCTGGTCCTTTCATAGTATTGTGTGGCAGGAAAATACACTATTTATTATAAATCGAATGAACTAGCACCAAATCACTTGCAAAACATTTTTGAATCCTGTGTACCTTCTTCTTCACCATATTGTAAAGTGAACCACCATCCCATGCATACGCACTACGAAATCACGTGTAAATTGGGACATAAAAAAGCACTCAGCTGTATTTGTTCTTCACTCAAACTATGTTGTTTACCCCTTAGAATGCAATGAGAAACAGCTCGCTCAAAATGGCTTCGCTGGAGCAGAAAAAGGCTGACGAAAATGTGTTGAAGCTTGTTGAAGAACAGAAGGTTCGTTTTTTCACTGATGTTATGTT
>JAULAV010007450.1:0-49999 GCA_030789695.1 Scilla litardierei | reverse complement strand
GGGCATGCACATTCTCATCCCTAATTCTGAGGAAAAGAAGAACACTGTTCATAGGAAACAGCTCTAGCATGGATGTGGAAGGACTCATCATATATTTGTTGGACTTATAAGGCAAAAAATTATTGAGCTTAAAGGATGTTAGACATGCCCTGGAAATTCAAAGAAATTTATTTTTATTGTTCAAGTTATTATAAAAAATGTTACTTGTAGCCTTGTAAAAGGTGCATATGCTAATTATGGGACAAAATTATAATGTAACTAATTATTTGTCAACTAATATTTCCATTTTGAACAATTGTAGTAATATGTCTGCTATTTCCAGTGTCTACAAATGATAATTCTATAATAACCTCTGTTAAACGGTATAGTAGACTAAAACACATAAGATAAGAAAGGATGTCACATTGAATTCAAGATGTCTGACTCGACACTCTCACCAAGGTGGCCTTGCCTACTCGTAAGCCTGATTTTACTAGCAAAGTCACAAGAAAGTTGATTAGTAAAATCTTCAGATGAGCATTACAATGTAATTTCTTCATGGATAACTGAATAAAATCTTCATCAAATAGACTAAGTGGTTTGTTATTGAAGGCCACGAGCAAAAATTTTGTCAGCTCAATTGAACAATCTACAGATTGAAGCAATCATCTATTAGTGGTAATTAAGATTCCATCGTGCTATACTCCATTTTAGGTTTGTGATTATCATGAAAGATCATTATGTGTATCTTAAGTGATTTGTTAGAAGTTTCCTAATCTTAACGCTATATATTGATGATATATTGATGACTTCTAACATTAAGTACCCAAGGATTTGTTCTTATCTTATTTTGACATGAAGGGTATGAGTGACGCATCTTACATATTATGAGTCAAGATTCATAGGGATTAGCTTAAGAAGTTCCTAGAACTCTTACAATAGATGTACATAAGGATGATTTTTGAGTGCTTTAACATGGCTAATCCAAAACTTATTACACACATATCATTAAAAACCAAGGCTTTAGCCTAAAGTGCTGTTTAAATACTCTACAATATCAAAAGTAAATTGCATGAATACCACATACTAATGCGATAAGTAGCTTGACGTATATTATGCTGAGCACTAGGCCTAACCTTTCCCATACCGTGGGTTTATAGAGTAGATATCAGCGGAACCTAGGTTTTAACCATTGGAGGGCACTAAAATGAGTATTGAGGTATCTCGTAGGTACTGTTAAGATCAAAAATGACCGAAACAATTGAGATGCTGACGTGGATCCTTTTTTGCTGAGTTAGGCCTCGGCAGTCAGTTGAGTGGGACCCTAAGTTGGAAGAACCAGTGTCGTTGGTGGATGGTGGTTGACTTGCAGTGCTTGTTCAACCCTCGAACGGATCGAGCCTTGGTCGATCGATATTGAAAAGCATAGGCATGACCTTCTCGCGAGATCAGGATTCGATGATCTGCACCACAGGGAATCACGCCAACTGTTAAAGCCAAAATTGGCAATAACGGTATTTGGGCTGAAGATGGCTCCTTCGTTGGGATATAGCCTGGCTAGTGGTTGAAGTGGACCCGTGAACGAGTGTCTCCAGGTCAGGACGAGCTAGGATTGGACTCCATGGATGGATGTTGGCCTAGCTTCGCAGTATCTCCATTATCCTGCATCATAGGAAGATCGTTAGGGGGGTCGGGGTTGGTGACCGACCGATCCCCCCTTCGATGCTCAAGTCAGCTTCTTCTCAAGGAAAATAATTGGAGAGAATTAAAGATCAAGATGATGCAAAATTATGTGTATAGTACTTAGACTTCTTGGAGTCTGGCCTCCCCCGCTCCTTTGGTTCTGGGGATATTTATCCCCCCTCATTTTCTTTGTAACCTCCCTCTATAAAATCTGGCACACTAATTGCTCCATTAATGTGCCTTGAATTAGTCTTCAAGGAGTGTAACCAACCCCCTTATTTAGCCCTTCATTGTCTCCTTTAAGGATATTGAAGTGGCCCTTTTAGAGGCGGGGGTTTAATCAGGTCATATGGCAAATTAGTTGCCATCCGACTTACGTCTGACAGCACGGCTGTGTCGTTCAGTAGCGAAGGGTTGGCCCATTCGACTTACGGTTGATGACACGAAAGGGTCGTTCAGTGGCGAAGGGGTGGACCTTCGGCTTACGTCTGACGACACGAAAGGGTCGTTCAGTGGCAAGGGTGTGGCCCCTTCGGCTTACGGCTGACGACACGAGAGGGTCGTTCAATGGCGAAGGGGTGGCCTCTTGTTCAATGGCGAAGGGTCGTTAAGTCGTTGAACCATGTCCAAATTAGACCACCTCGTTCAGCGGTGAGGAGGTGATCCCCTCGACTTACGTCTGACGATACGAGAAGGTCGTTCAGTGGCGAAGGGGTGGCCCCTTCAACTTACGGCTGACGACACGAGAAGGTCGTTCAGTGGCGAAGGGGTGGCCTCTTTGACTTACGGTTGAAGACACGAAAGGGTCATTCAGTGGCGAGGTGGTGGCCCCTTCAACTTACGGCTGACGACACGAGAAGATTATTTAGTGGCAATGGGGTGGCCCCTTCGACTTATGGCGACGACACGAAAGGGTCGTTCAGTGACGAAGACATGGCCCTTCGACTTATGTTTGATGACACGGTAGGGTCGTTCAGTGGCGAAGGGATGGCCCCTTTAACTTACGGCGAACGACACGAAAGGGTCGTTCAGTGACGAAGGAGTGTCCCCTTCATCTTACGGCTAACGACGCGAAATTGTCGTTTAGTGGCGAAGGGATGCCCCTTCGACTTACATTTGACGACATGGTAGGGTCGTTCAGTGGAGAAGGGGTGGCCCCTTCGACTTACGACTGATGACACGAAAGGGTCATTCAGTGGTGAAGGGGTGGCCCTCCGACTTACGTATGACGACACGGTAGGGTCATTCAGTGGCGAGGGGATGGCCCCATCGACTTACAGCTGATGACATGAGATGGTCGTTCAGTGGCAAAGGGGTAGCCCCTTTGTCTTACGGCTGACGACACGAAAGGGTCGTTCAATGGCGAAGGGGTAGCCCCTTCAGCTTACGGCTGACGACACGAAAGGGTCGTTCAATGGCGAGAGGGTGGCCCCTTCGGCTTACGGCTAACGACACGAGACGTCACCAATTGTTAAAGCCGAAGGGGGTTACACCCCTCGCAACCGAAGTAGAAGTTGTCGTTTAGTGGCCCCTATCCTTTTTCGTTGGCCATAAGTCGAAGGGGGTCACACCCCTTGTAACCAAACGACAACTTATGTCGTTGGCCGTAAGTTGAAGTGGGTACACCTTTTGCAACCAAACGACAATCTTTATCGTCAACCGTAAGCCGAGGGGTCAACCCCTTGCCACTGAACGACTCAACTTTGTCGTCAGTCGTAAGACAAGGGGCCAACCCCTTGCCATTGAACGACACAACTATGTTGTCAGCCGTAAGCCAAGGGGCCAACCCCTCGCCACTGAATGACATACGTCGTCAGCCGTAAGTCGAAGGACAACCCTCACCACTAAACGACATCCATCGTCAGCCGTAAGCCTAGGATCCGCACCCTCGCAACTCAACAACATCTGTCATCAGCCGTAAGCCGAGGGGCCGCACCCTTCCCACTGAATGATATACATCGTCATCTGTAAGTCGAGGGGGCCAACCCCTTGCCACTGAATGACATCCATCATCAGCCGCAAGCCGAGGGGCCAACCCATCGCCACTGAACGACTCAACTTTGTCATCAGTCGTAAGCCGAGGGGTCGCACCCTCGAAACTGAACGACATCCGTCGTTAGCCGCAAGCCGAGGAGCCACACCCTTGCCACTGAAAGACATCCATCGTCAGCCATAAGCCGATGGGTTGCATCGTCGTCACTGAATGAAATCCTTCGTCAGTTGTAAGCTGAGGGGCCAACCCCTTGCCACTGAACGACGTAACTTTGTCATCATCTGTAAGCAGAGGGGCCAACCCCTCGCTACTGAATGACATATGTCGGCAGCTGTAAGCCGAGGGGTCATACCCTCGGTACTGAACGACATACGTCGTCAGCCGTAAGCAGAGGGATCGCACCCTCGCCACTGAACGACATCCATCGTCAGTTGTATACAGAGGGGCTGTACCCTCTCCACTAAGCGACATCCCTCGTCAGCCGTAAGCCAAGGGGCTGCACCCTCGTCACTACACTACAATCATCGTCAGCCGTAAGCCGAGGAGCCAACCCCTCGCCACTGAACGACTCAACTTTGTTGTCAGCTGTAAGCTGAGAAGCTGCATCCTTGCCACTGAACGACATCTGTTGTCAGCCGTAAGCTGAGGGGCTGCACCCTTGCCACTACACGACATCTGTCGTCAGCCGTAAGCCAAGGGGCCGCACCCTCGCCACTAAACGACATCCATCGTCAGCCTTAAGCGAGGGACCAACCCATCGCCATTGAACGACTCAACTTTGTCGTCATCTGTAAGCCAAGGGGCCAACCCCTTGCACTGAACAACACAACTTTATCGTCAGTCGTAAGTCAAAGGGGACACACTCTCGCAACTGAACGACCCATCTTCGTCATCAGCAAAAAGCCGAGGGGCCACCCCTCGCCACTGAACGATATTCGTCGTCAGCCGTAAGCCGAGGGACCAACCCCTCACCACTGAATGACATCTGTCGTCAGTCGTAAGCCGAGGGGGCAACCCCTCGCCATTGAATGAAATTCGTCGTTATTCGTACGTCGAGGGACCATCCTCTTGCCACTAAACAACTACCGTCGTCAGCCGTAAATCAAAGGGGACACACCCTCACAACTGAACGACTCACCTCGGTCGTCGGCTATAAGTCGAAGGGGCCACCCCCTCGCAGCTGAATGACCTTCGTCGTCAACCGTAATCCGAGGGGCCAACCCCTCACCACTAAATGACCATGCTTGTCATCGGCCGTGAGCTGAATGGGCCATGCCTCTTGTCACCGAACGACATCATCCGTCGTCGATCGTAAGTCGAAGGGGTCATCCCTTCGCAACCAAACGACCGAGGACCGTAACTCGAAAAGGTCACGCTCTAGCTAAAGACCAATTCTTCACATACCAAGCAAGCTAAGCGTTCGAATCCTGCTAAACGTGTATGAGTCATACTTCGAGGTCATCACAAATCGATCCACTAATGTAGCTCGGCATCAATTGTAAGCCAATGGTCCATGTCCCTCACTTACCAGCTAAAGGTCGAGAGGTCATTTTCCTTGCGAGCTAACCCAACTGCTCGACCGAAGTTATTTCTTCCTCCTGGTTATCACATCACCTGATCTTAACCGTTATGGAGGTTGAACTCGGGCGATAGGGGCCATTGTTGATACCAACTTTGTCATGGGTCCGGCCCATGAAATGAGTAGATGAATTCTATCTGATGAGCAAGGCCCACTAAGAATGGTACGCCTCGGCCCAATGGCCCCGAGGCCCAACAAGGAGGATAAACTTTTGCCAAACCAAATTATCAACTAATTTGCCATATGACCTGGTCAAACCCCCGCCTCTAAAAGGGCCACTTCAATAGACTTAAAGGAGACAATTAAGGGCTAAATAAAGAGGTTGGTTACACTCCTTGAAGACTAATTCAAGGCACACTAATGGAGTAATTTGTGTGCCATATTTTATGGAGGGAAGTTACAATGAAAATGAGGGGGGATAAATATCCCCAGAACCAAAGGAGAGGGGGAGGCCAGATATCCAAGAAGGCTAAGTATTATACACATAATTTTGCATCATCTTGCTATTTAATTCTCTCCTATTATTTTCCTCGAGAATAAGCTTACTTGAGTGTCAGAGGGGGACCGGTCGGGCCCCAAACCCGACCCCCTTAACGATCTTCCTATGATGCAGGATAATGGAGATACCGCGAAGCTAGGCCAACATCCATCTGTGGAGTCCAATTCTAGCTCGTCTCGACCCAGAGACACTCGTTCACGGGTCCCACTTCAACCGCTGGCGAGGCTCCACCCCCAACGAAGGAGCCATCTTTAGCCCAAATATCGTTAACACCAATTTTGGGTTTAACATGTACCATCGATTATACACTTAGCTACAGAGGTTCAAACTTAAGGCTTCAATGGTACATTGATATTGATTACATGTGAAACCTCAATGAGTAAATGTTGATTTTGATATATGCATTCTTGATAAAAAATAATGGATTTATCTCGTGGAGCAACAAGAAGCAGACAATTGCATTATTATCGAAAAATTAAGGTATGAAGGTAGAGTACATAGTAGGCATAGCTACAGTATAGGAAGCAATCTGCTAAGATGGTTCCTTATGCATCTAAAATAGTTCTGCATGCCATGGATCCAATCCATATTGTACAATGACATCATGGCGGTAATAGATTTTTTGAATGATGTGAAGTACCATAGAAGACGAAACATAATGAGATCAAATATAATTTAAGTATTACTAAAAACATAAAGTGGTTATGGAATTTTCTTGAAATTAAGCCTATTTTGAGTGATTCATTACTATGCATACATGTTTGTAGTCTTTTGTTAAGTTAGGTTAGGAGACTGCAAGCAATTACCCTTGTTACTATGAGCGAGCAAGGATGAGTTATATGATATATGAATCATTTCAATTTTAAAATGGGATCACAAAAATGATCGAAAATAGTTGCTCATGTCTATCTTGACCTTTAGCATCGGACCTTTAACTTCAGAGATATGCTCCTTTTCACGGTAAGGATATATGCAGAGAGTAGGAAACACCAAACTAGATCACTTGCTTCGAAGAGGTGGCAAAAGCATTTTTGATCTTTATTATATTGAGGATAAATCAAAAACTCGCTTGAAACCTTCATCATACATGTGTTCATACCATATGTACCACGTGATCATTATATGAGTAGCGAATATATCCTTGCTTTGTTACAGTGTAAGTCATAATGACGAAATTGTTATGAATCAACTACTGGGGGAGGAACCCTCAGCCCTTTATTTATAGGCAGGATAGGAGAGTAGAAAGATAGGATACATAGATATGGGCGTATCTCTAAGATACCCGCAATCCTAACCGACTCTGGTATTTCCATTCACAACACTCACCCTTATCCAGCCATAGGTGTGGACTCTGCTCAAGAATACTTCGAGATTCTGAGCGTAATAGGAGTCTCACATGGGGTGGATACTTCAGGATCCTGAGTTGATGAGGTTTGCCTCGTTAAAACCTTTAGCTATGAAAAACCATGTGGGAGAAACCATAGTTATGGAAAAAGAGTTCAAACGCTCTTTAACTCCCCCTGATTTGTACAAGTGACTCTGCTCATGAATACTTCTGGATTCTAAGCGTCACAGAGTGGTGGATACTTCAGGATCTAGAGTTGATGTGATTTTCCTCGTTAAAACCTTTGGCTATGGAAAACCCAGTGGGAAAAACCATACCTAAGGGAAAAGAGTACAAATTCCCTCAACTCCCCTTGATCTGTAAAAGCTCTTAGATTTCAGATATCTTAGGCTTATCTCATCACTCCTATTTACAACATTCCGAAAATATACACAGATTACAAAGTTATCACAATTAAACAGCAGCTGAATCCAAAAACTCTGGAGAGGTGTGCTAAGTATCGTCGCCTCTGATGTGGTCTTCAGACTATGTGGTCAGCTCCACAATACCAGCCTCTATCCCAATCGTCTCTGGGATATGATGTACCAGTTGGCGCCCTCAAATACACCATTGGTGTGGTGATGATCTCGGAATGATATGATGATGTTGCCTTCATAAGTTGCTTTGCAGATCTACAGTAGATGGCCATCCCACTGTGGGTACCCGTTCTGTGGTTTCTCAGTATAGAGACCGGACCTGTAACCTGCATTTGCATAAACATTGGAGGATGATACTACATATTGTAAGTCCAAATCTTTCGACCCTTTGAGGAAGCGCAGAAGGCTTAACTCCGATCTAATGGCCCTTTTTAGGTGCCAACTATCTCTGGCTAATGAGTTTACTGCAACTGCTATATCGGGACGCATGCAGTTAGCCAGAAGTGCCTGATTGCACTGAGATAAGGGACTTTAGGACCAGTTATATCCTCCCCCTCTTCCAGCGATCAAAAGGGTTCTTTTGGTACATCCATTAAGTATACTACCATATGTGTACTTTGGATGACAATAGTCCTTCTAATTTCTCCAACGCACTTCTGGGCGTATGTAACAGGATTCTATGAGCCATGACTTTATATTTGCCTAGGTCTTTTTATTTCTTGTTTAAAAGTCAGGCTTGAACAGATGTTTCAGTTTTCTCTTCAGGAGATCCGATGAGATTTTAGTTGTTTACAACTATGATCTTAAATCCTGTTCTTTGCTCAGATGCAAAGACAACCCTCAGTAGGAATCATTGCTTTGTCAAGTGATTCTCTTGGTTGTACATTTATTATTATTCTTATTGTTTTTCTTCTATAGAATAGACGTCCCGAAGTTTATTCAGGCATTTAAGGAAATGTGGAATTTATCTTTACCAAGATATCCACAAGGGTATGCCGTCAAAACATCTAATAACAGCATATCCAAAATTTCCTTTGCCAAATCGTTATGTATTCGCATCTGATAACTTAGGGAGACTAATGCATCATTTATGAGTCATGCTCATTTTAATTTGTTTAATCCCTAGTTTCAGCGAAATTTTCCTTGGGCTATAGGTTGTACTTTATAGCATACGATTTTGTATTTATTATTATTTTTTTCTTATGTGTGAAATACTTATTTTACCCACAGGTTTGACACCTATTGGTGTCTGGACTTCAGGTCCGAATATTTCACGTTTCATAAGTGAGTCCAGCTCATCTTTTATTGCCTCGTTCCACATTTGGCCAATCTCTACGTTTGCATGTTAGCAACGGAGTATGGAACGATATTTTATAAACATCATCGCTTTTGCGATGTATATGGCAATATGATACGTGAATACATTGTCGACAATTATGTTCTATCTGTCCAACACCTCCCCAGTACGTACAACATTTACTTTCAATTTCATTTTTTCCCGGCAGTTCCTCTGTAGTGGATTCCTGGAAGGGTGAGGGTGTGGACATGAGCTCATTGTCATGTGGTAGTATTGTCTTAAGGTCTACATGTATTTTTCTTTTTTTCTTAAAATTTCTGTCCTTGGAGCCTAGTGGTCTGCCTCTTTTCCGTTGAGAATTAGCCACTTCTGCTGCTGGTGGATTGCATCCATTCTCGAGGATGTCAATCCTAGCTGGAGTTTTTGCAGCAGGGATGTGTGATCTGACAATCTTCTGGTTGTCAGTAAATTAGTCCGGTAACAGGTGAAACTTGTTCTATATGTGGAGGATCTTCAGGATCTCATCTTCACATTGTTTTGTTACCGGATCATGGTGGTTCAAACTTTTTGTATCACACGTTATAATTTGCTTCGCGCCAGATTTTCCAGTATATGGGCCTATTTTGGGGAAACTCGTCACATCAAAATCACAGTCTTCAAGATGTGCCTTAAATACGTCCCCTGTTTGGGGTTCTAGGTATCTTATAATTGAGGGTGAGTCAAACCCTACATAGATACCTAGGCGACGTTGAGGACCCATTTCTGTCCTCTGTGGTGGTGCGATGGGGATTTAAACTGCGCGACCGAAGATTCTCAGATGAGAAATGTTCGGTGGCATTCTATATGCAAGTTGCATTGGAGACTCTGACCTCCAGATGGTCTTATTTTCATTTACGATGCAGCATGCAGAATTTGCATGTCCCCATTCATCCATAGGTAATCGGGATATAATGGACGTTCAATCCATTGGAGTCTACTTATCAGTGACTCTGTCGACCCATTTTGGGTATGAACATGCAGCACTGTATGTTCATTTTCTATTCACGTTGCTTGACAGTACTCTTGAAATGACAGGGAGGTATATTCCCCAACATTTACCAGACTTATTTTCTTTATTTCATTGTCTGGAAAATGTGCCCGCAACATTTTTATTTGTGCTAATAGCTTTGGAAAAGCTAGGTTGCGGGTCATGAGTAGACACACATACAAGTATTTGAGGATGCAATTAACAGTACAATAAAGTACCATAATAGCCCACTAGGGGGTGGATTTGTCCACATCAATCTCCTTATTTTTCTTTCGAGGAAGTGTGGAGATTCTTTTGTCAGATTTTAATAGAGATGGCCTTATAATTTGTTTTTTCCTTTTAAGGGATGCAAGGGAATTCTCCCTTCTGAAGAATCTTCTGGTTCTTCAAGTCATACTCATAGGATAAGATGCGGTGCATCATTACTGATCCAGGGTGGCCAAATATATCATGCCTAAGTAAAAACTTGGCTGATGTCGGGCACTTCAGGTGCTCCGTGAAATCCGCTTCCTCTCTCCGAATCTTCGTATGCTAGGGGTAAGGCTCTCAAAACGTTCAAGTATGGATTTTACTCCTTTTTCTTGAGACGTTACATACAGTAATTTGTTTTTCATTTACATTTTCTGTTTCCAAATGAAATCTGTTGAAACAGATGTCCTTGAAACTTAGGAAGTTTCTTTTGGAATTCGGAGAGATTAGTGCATCCTTTATTTTTGTTTCTATGTCAATTGGGGGGCAACTGTGTTGCGATCCCTGGATCTTCAATATGGCCCTTATGTTGGGCTTTGTATTAAAAGATCGTATATGTTTACTGTCTACTAATCAGTCATGAGAGCAGTTCATCTATTAAGAGATGAATTATATATGCACATTTTCAGAGAAAACATTTTCATTCAAAATCAAATTACATAATATGAAAGCTCTCATAACATGAAATGGTCTAAATAGTTTGTTAAGATAAAAATAGAAGGCTAATCAAGTAGGTCATCATGTTCGAAGTCGTCAGCTGTAAACTTGACTGGAGCATCAGATGTCATCAGGTTTGTTTCAGCTTTATTTTTCTTGTTCTCTTTATACAAATCCTAGAGATGCTGCGGAGTTCTGCATACTCTGGACCAGTGGCCTTTCATGCCACAGCTATGGCACTGGTCTTCCCATTCCTCTTGGGTGGGGATGCATCATTTCTATTGATGTCATTTCTGCACCAGGTGAACTTCCGCTTACTTTCATTTTTTCACTGCTGGACTTGGCCCCTAGCCTTTTTGTTATGTCCCCCTTTCTGTGGTCTTTCTTTTCTTTTATTATCTCTCTTCTTTCGAGAAGAAGAGGCATTATGAGTTTCTGGGAGGGTGCAGTGCCAGGGGGCGTATGTTGTGAGTGGCAAGGAAAAGCTCTCTGTTTTGTTCAGCCATGAGTAAACATGACAGCAGCTCAGAATACTTGGTGAACTTTCGTTCAAGGTATTGCTGCATAAGTATCGCATCTTTCTCATGGAAAGACATGTACGTCTTTTCCAGCATGTGATCTTCTGAGACTTTTTCACCACACAACTTCAGGCGTGAGGTGATGCTAAAAAGTGCTGAGTTGTACTCAGTAATGGACTTAAAGTCCTGCAGTCTCAGGTTATCCCACTCATATCGTGCCTTTGGGAGTATAACATCTTTCTGATGTTTATACATATCCTCAAGGGCAGTCCATAGCTCAAGTGGATCTTCGACCGTAAGGTATTCAGCCTTTAGGATCTTGTCCACATGGCAGCGAATATAGATAATGGCTTGCGCCTTTTCTATATCGCTTACATTTTCATTATTAGTCACGGTAGAAATGAGGGACTTTGCCCGCAGATGAAACTTCACATCAAGCTGCCAGCTCAGATAGTTTCTTCCTGAAGCATCCAGCACTTCGAAATCGACACTTGCAATTTTAGCCATTTTATCTAGCAGAGCACAAATTGCATGAATTCATAATTTAAACATAAACATTTTCATGCGGAGGCAATTTTAATATGAAGGGCTAATTGCGTGGATCGGCTAGTCCCACATAAATAAGAGTCCAAAGTCCCATTACAGTCCATATTATACAAATGAAAGCTTTAAAAAGAAATTACAACTTTGAAAACCCCCGTGGGTCCCATATAAAATCTTCAGCTTCAATTGTGGCCTCCGTCTCCATGGAAAATGGTCTCCGGTCTTGGACATTTACATAATTGCCTCACTACAATTTCTCTCAAAGGTAAAAGAAAAGTGCAGGAAAATAAAATGTGGGACTTAAACAGCCGATCCAAAAACCGCATTTAGCCATCCATGCAGAAAATTTATGCTCATCAGACATTTTCATCAGACATTTTCTTCACAGGCATCACAGGCATTTTATATTCGCAGAGAAGGATAAACAATTTAATTACTTAATAATTATTGGACCACTGGGCAACGTCATACACCGTTAGGTTAGCTGACTAACAGCAGAGCGGTCGCATGATCTTCCTAATTATTAGGGTTTTAAAAATATGCACAACCATGCACAGTTTATCCGCAGAATAAGCCAAGATGATTCAAAACATATATTAATGATTTTACAGAAGAAATGATTTTATGCCAGGGTTGTGCAAATTGGGTTTATTCAAAAAGATTGGAAAAGAGCCCAACAATTAAACATGTTCTTCGTAAAAGGAAGAAGTTTTCCTTTTTAATTCATCCTCAATGTATCCCAAAAGTCCCCTTATAGCCCCATGATTTATCATGATATTACATGAATTTTTAGGTCTCCGAAATTCCATTTTTGATCACAATAAACCTTTTAAAGCTTATTTTAGCCAACTTAATTGTAATTTGCCACTTCCCCCAAATCCTTTTCCCCGAAAATATGGTCTGCAGGCCTGAAGCCCGCGGAGTGGCTGTGGGCTTCAGGCCCGCAGTCTCAATATGTTTGTTTTTTTCCGAAAAAGTAGTCTGCGGGCCTGAAGCCCGCAGAGTTGCTACGGGCATCAGGCCAGCAGTCTGAATTTTTTTCGAAAATGGGCTTTGGGCCCATTCGATAGGATCTAGGGTTGAGGGGCGGCGGCTAGGGTTAGCCGTCGCCGCCCCTCATATTGCTGTCACCGGACGTCGGCAAGGGGGAGCCGCCCCCACCTTCGGGGGGCTAAGAGGGCGATGGTGCTGCCCCCCACCAGGGGGCGGGCAGTCGGAGACGGCCAGCCCCCTTCGGGGTGCAGCAGCAGCCTACACGCCGCCCCCCTTCGGGGGGTGCGGCGGTGCAAAAACAGGTCGCCCCCCTTCGGGGGGTGTGACGACGACGAACAGCCTCCCCCCTTTCGGGGGGTACGACGGTGGCACAAAACAGGCCGCCCCCCTTCGGGGGGGTGCGACGACGGCGAACAGCCACCCCCTTTGGGGGGTGTGGCGGCACAAAACAGGCTGCCCCCCTTCAAGGGGGGTGCAGCGGCGCAGAACAGCCGCCCCCTTCGGGGGGTGCGGCGGCGCAAGGCAGGTTGTCCCCCCTTCGGGGGGTGCAGCCGTGCAAGGCAGGACGCCCCGCCTTCGGGGGGGTGCAGCGACGGATTTCACCGTGGGCAATTTGGAGGGGGCAAAAATATGATTTTGGGGATGAAAAGTTCGTCGTTTTTAGGCAATTAGCAATCTCCATATCGATCTTACGGGATCTAAGGGTAGAACAATCATATGTATGATAAAAACATCGTTTTTAGCGGGTTTTACCTCTATATCCGTCCTCCGGATATAGCGACGGTTGAACGAAGCCTACGCGGATGACGACGCTCGTCTGAGGAAGCCACGCGCGTGGATCACCGTCTCCCTTCTCCTTTGCAACGATCGAAAAACAAAATTTTGTGGAAATTTTTTAGAGGCTCGTGCTGATAACGTGTTATGAATCAACTACTGGGGAAGGAACCCCCAGCCCTTTATTTATAGGCAGGATAGGAGAGTATAAAGATATGATACATAGATATGGGTGTATCTCTAAGATACCCGTAATCCTAACCGACTCTGGTATTTCCATTCACAACAGAAATCATTTTTTTCATCACTACATAATCTAGTCGTTTTTTCTACCATATCTAAAATAAGAGATCACTTCTTTTTCTCAAAATCCACTTATCAATTCATTTTTTCTACCATATCTACATATTGTACTTTCTAATCATTTCAGAAATTTTTAAGCATAATCAAGGTATATTTGGATCTCTTTAAACTGTAGGAAAATATCTTGGATCTATCAGTTATAATATGGCAGAAGACCCAGTCACAATAACCACTTCGAAGTAAGGGAAGCAGTAGGCATTATTATGGGTCAATCATTTAGGAAAATGGAGATGCAACTAATATTAATAACTTCTCATGTAGGTGGATCATGGTGTATATTAGATCATCCCAAGATGTGCTTTGATGATGAACAAATAATCTACTTACACTAACTTGATTTGTTCAGCTATAATGAAGTGTATGGTGATGCTCAAGGATCAAGAATTGACTCAACACATATGACAAGGACTTGGATTTTTATTGGCATATCATTTAAGCTCATTGTATTGTATTTTATATCAATGATGTATATCTATTTATTTGTCTATAGATTTGATTTAAATCCTTGAAGAGACACACATATCATCTAATAGGTTCCAAGACTTAGAATTCTCATATCTTCATACTTGAATCATTTCACATTAATACTAAGTTATTTACTTGATTTCTAGTATCATTAGTTGACCAACAAACCCTTGTAGTCAACTGACATGTATTAGTTCTTTATTGTTCAAATCATACCATGAGTAGTTGATTAATCCGTTCATTGATCCACTACTACAAACCTAAATTTTCCCTTTTGAGTTCTGTTATTTGACAATGATATTTTTAGTCAACTAATATAGAATGTTCTACTTTTATTTCAGTGCATTAGTTGACTAATACTTTTGCTACAGTGCATTAGTCTACTAATATAGACTACTGCAGATATATGTAACTGTAGATTCTGACCATTAGTCAACCAATATGCTTCCTAGACAACTAAGGCATGTCACAAATCCTTCTTTAGCTTGAACCATTAGTTGCCTAATATTCTTATTAGTCGTCCAATAGTCCCATTTTTGGCTATGTATTTTCATGATATATCCATTGAATTAGCTATAAGGATTTAATGTAGAAAAGCTGCCACATGATCTAATGGACCAGGTGGCAAGAGACAAAAAAGGTGGGAAGTACAAGCCCCGCATGGGCTTGTACTCGCTGGGTCCCACCTTTTTGTGTCTTGCACCTGATCCACTGGATCAGGTGCCACCTGCTCTACATTAATCCCTAGTTATAATTATCATATTTCTGAACATTTATGAATGTTGGAATCAACCTCGAGATATAAGGATTCAGTCCTCTCATGTTCATACAACTTAGCCATTGTAAAACTTTGTTTTCCTTCTCTTTCTAAGCTAAGAACAAGCTTAAACTCTATCCAGAAATTCCATTCTTCCCAATTCTTACCCTAAGGAATATAATTCTTCTTCTTCTCTGCAGCTAACATTAGATCCATATGCATATGAATTCAAGGCTATAAGAGATATTATACTCTTTTTACTGCAAGGATTCCATAAGGTGTTAAGGGAGGAGAAGTTGATCTTTAATTTTGAGAGTGTTTTGGTCTCAGGATGATAAGCCTTGGTTATACAATTAGTAAAGGTTATTTGTCAATTTGTACGATTTACTCTTGCAGATTTGTAAGAAGGAGATAGTGGAAAGTCCCAATCATGGAGGATTGAGGGCCTAAAGTAGGTTTGAAGGACTGAACCAGGATACATCCTTTTATATTTACAATTGATTACATTATTTGTTTGCTATGTCTACATGTTTTTATATTTACGGTCGTTTCAATTATTTCCACTACATGTTACTACAATATGGTTGTGTTTAAGTCTTACCACTAATCGTAATTATTTCGGACATAAAAGTCAATCCATATGGATCGAATAAGTGATATTAGAGCCTAATGAAGAATAGCAACAACCTATTAATCATCACAATTTCACAAAGGCCACTTTATAATATGACCACCCATATTCGATAGTTTCAATTATAGTTGCTGAAAAAGCATGATGATGATATATTTTCAATCTATCAATTACGAATTATGAAACATAATTGACTCTCCATGCAATAAGCCTTCAACTATACACTCTCAATAGATAGATGATTCAGTGTAAATATTGCATACTAAACCCCCTATTTAGTGCCATTTTTGAATATAATATGCGTATTTGGCTTCTAATACAAGCGTATTAAGAATATTCTTAATTATTAGAAGAATCTCTTATTCTATGCACAAAATATCATTTTACTGAGGATTTTTGTCTTCTCACATTTTTCATGTGTAAATATCAGTTTTACGATTCCAACTACTATTTTTCATATTTTTCTGAGATCTGTGCTAATTTCTAAGAATTTTTGAATGCAGAATACCATTTAAATACAGAAAATACGAAGAAATGCGATGGAAATACGGTTGATGCGCCTAGATGGTGCCATATGGCAGCACCAGAACAAATTCCCGATGTATCTAATGGATGCAGACAAGTGGGTGACATTGCTCAATTTTGAGCGTTCGATCACAATCCAACGGGCTACGTCAGTCCCGACGCAACGAAGCGGAGGGCAAATCTGTGAGCCACGTGGCATGATCTTATCGATTTACCGCCAAATCAAATGGTGTAGATGAATCTGATGTGAGTTCTGATAGAACAAAGCAGGCACAGCAACCCGCTAGGACACGTGGCAGCCCCAGATCTAATCGTGCAACATCAAACGACGGTGGATTAAGGCAGGTGCAGGCGACAGTCGTGAAGTGGGTATGAGCAGATTCAGATCCGCTAAGTTTTCAAAACCTGCAACCCATGTGTAGAAGCATAGTTGATAGGGTTTTAAGGGTATTGTTTTGCGTATTTTGAAGATTTCTTCACGTATTTGGCTGTAACTTTTGGAGGCCCTAGAGACAGAGGCAGAGGTCAATTATTGAAGGAGATCTAGGGTTCAATTGGAGAGATTTGGTGATAAATTCCTCAACTTTTTTCTTGTATTTGGTGCATTTGACACGTATTTTGAGTACTTGATGATGTATTTGTCTATGAATATGGATTTTTTCTCTCCATGCATGGATAATACCCTTATGCGTTGGTTGTGATGTAGTTAGGGCTATGTAATCTTTGATGTTAATATATTTTTTCCTTATGTTGCATGTTATATCATGTATTTCAGTGATTTCTACGTATACTTTATTTGGGTACGTTCTTCGGAGACGTGGGCATGGTTGCATCGAATATGATCTGAGTAAGACTTATTCGTGATGCGATCCTAGCAGACGTATCATGACTCAAAAGGGCACTTGCGCATATTTTCTTCATGAAATCGATAATATATGTGATTACTCTTTGGCAATATTTTATGCGCTTTATCACCATACCTTTCGACGTTCTCATGTCCTAGTCGGATGAAACGTCGAGTTACAGAAAAGATATAAAAATCATTGATTGCAAATACCCTGTGGAAACCACAACCAACACATAATCTCCATATTGGTACCCTAGTATCGACTTCCACGTAGTTCTCGTAGGATCGTTTTTATTATTTAAAACCATCGTCACAATTAGTTCGCCTTCAAAAGGTGGTTGTTTCTAATCGTTTAATACTCTTTATAAACTAAATTTCGGGTATTTGCATATCGATTGTCTGATGGATATGATACATGGACATTGTTCGATAGATACGATACCTGGTCCGATAGATACGATATCTGGACTCACTAAGACTATTACTTGTTCGATATCCTACACTTGGGAGTAGCGCTCGCATATTTTGAGACGAGTCAATAGATGTGGAGAAAGCATCTGTAACCATTAATTTCAAGGCTATGAATGCCTTATTACATGACATAAACACTAACGATTTTAACCATGTGTTCATACAACTTCAATGCATCAAATACATGTTCTTGTTCATAAGTTTAAATTTTTTAAGAAGAAAGAGAAGAAGACAAACTCATAGATGTATGCGAGCTTCATTGATATAATTGATTTTCTTATACTTGGGAAAGAGTTATACACTTACATGAGATAGTCTGAAAGATCCTTCATACCCTCACTTCGAAATGGGAGAGGATGACGACTAAAATCAAAGAGGCAAAGGATTTTTCAACTCTTACCATGGATGAATTAATAGGAAACATTGTGTCGTATGTGTTGGATGCAACGATCTAGGACCTCTTGTTTGATAATGACAAACGTGTGTGAAGTTTCTAATGTGTGTGCTAAGTATTTTTCGGGAGTGGCACGCTCGTAAATTCGCAAGTGATAACTTGGTCAATGTGATGGAGAAATTGATATATACATTCCAAGATGACTTGGTCAAAGAGATGAATGAATTGATACACCTATAGGAATGGGTCAAATATGGAGAGATAAGGTTCAAAGCTAATTCAAACTCACGAAGATCAATCAATATCAATTAGAGATTGATTTAGATCCCATTAATATTCCTATACA
The DNA here is from genome assembly GCA_030789695.1 of Scilla litardierei. Lineage (NCBI taxonomy): Eukaryota > Viridiplantae > Streptophyta > Magnoliopsida > Asparagales > Asparagaceae > Scilla > Scilla litardierei. The sequence goes on along the minus strand of JAULAV010007450.1, from coordinate 31,648 downwards.
AATCCTATACCAATTCCTACTCCAATTGAGATGAAATCAGATCCCAAACAAATATTCATCCAATATCCTTAGCCATTACAAATCCATATTGTATTCCTACTCTAAGGTGGGTGCAAATCCTTTTTGTTTTCTATTCATATGGGATCCTACCCTAGTCGCACCACACCCTAGCAGTAGGGATTCTCCTTGCCATACCAAACCCTATACATCTCAAATATAAGCTTGCATCTTCAAAGGGAAGATGCATTGTAGCCTAAAACAAAAATACCACGCAAGGTAGAGGAGAAAAAATTCGGCCATCAAGCTTAATATCTCAACATCCTATACGACATCATCCAAGGCCAAAAAGACCTCTCCCTTTGCCGTAAGCCAAGCAACTCAAGATCTCCATTGTCAAGGCCTAAGCTTCATCTACTTCCTACCATCTAGCCGCAAGTAACAAGGAAGAAAGATCACCCATGCGCAAAACCCTAATGCTCACACCCATTGCCGCAAGCCTAGCTACATCCTCTCCACATAGCCACGAGCCAAAGAAGACAACTCCATACCCTTGCACAAAGCATCAAGGCCATCAACCTAGCCACAAGCATCCTAGGCTTCAAGTCATTGAGAAGTAGGAGGGGAGATCCATCAAGAGGGAAGTCGGAGTAATCCACGGAAAAGAGCTCCTTGTCGCATACATCTTGCCTATGCCGACCTTGCTTGTATCTACGCCTAAGGAGGCATCGACCAACCATCAACTCTTGCTGGCCGAGCAGTGCAAGCCACACCCTCTCTGCTGACCGAGCAGTGCAAGCTGCATCCCCTTTACAGACCGAGCAGTGCAGGCCGCAACATCTCTTGAAGCAACCAAGTGTGGCAACATACTAGGAGGGACCAAGAGAGGCCACCACTTGAAAAGTATCCCAAGCATCATCCTAGCCGCAACAACATTGGAGAAGCTAGATGCAACTTGAGTTGCCGAGACGTGACTACTTCTTGTAAGACTAGAGCTGGCCTGTGCTGACTGACAGAGACGACTACACGATCACAAACTGAGCTATTCTAAATTCTGATTATTTTATATTTGTGATATTAGTGTAGCGATCTCTGTAGGTGAAACTTTACCATATTTGTGACTTTTGGGGTCTTATCTAGTGGGTGCTAGACAAGAGGGACTTGGCTAATTAGGACTAGCCAATAGAAAGTTTATACTAGGATTAATTTTGTTGAACATGGTGAGTGGGGGTACTGAGAGCCTGGTGAGTGTAGAGACATGGGTTCTCTAGCTATTAAGGTTGTATATGTTACATTATTAATCTAGTATCTGCTTTGGGGGCTGGATGTAGGTCATGGTGACGATCGAACCAGGGTAAATCTGCTGTGCATCTGTGATTGCTTTTTATTTACTCTGAATTTGCTATAACTGCGTGTTATTGCTCGTGGGTTGCCCAAGAATTTTTATTAGCCTATCCCCCCCACGCTCTAAGTTTAGATCCAGATCCAACAAGTGGTATCAGAGCCGGTTAAAGGATCTAGGCTAGACTTGATGATCGCGCCTGGTTATACGCTCGAAAAACGACTGTAGTCTTACCACAAGCGCACGGTGAAGTGGCAAGCGGGTATCGAACACATGGAGGACAATTGACAGTACTCTATCTTGATCACCTAGCTATTGGTGATAGAATGGAATGGTTTCGGGAATGTTGTCACTGTCGTTCAATTAACAATTTAAATTCTATATAATAAAAGCGTTTAGGGCTAGGGAATCCCCACTACGGATCGTCATTTGTCCTTGTGGATCGTGAATCTCAATGCTGCAATGCTTGAATTGAGGTGAACTAGTCGTAACTGAATATAGAACCAAGCTCACGCTCTTGCACTATTGCCGGTCTATAGCAACCTAGATTAGAACCCACTCTCGTGCAAACCCTAACCTAAGCCACTAGCATGAAGATCGACATCATCGTCCATTCGCACCTCGAGCCCACTCTCGTGCAAACTCGAGCTACGATCTAGGTTATGATAGTTCGTATTCGTCCAATCTCTTACAAACGAATATAAGTATAGATTTATAATAAAAATCCTAGCTTTGGTCCAATCTCTTGCAAACCAAGTCTAGGGAATCTCGATTATAAACCTAAATCAAATATCTAGGCCTTCCCACGATTGAAATCCAATCTCTTGCAAACCCCAATCAATGAAAATTTCTAGCTACTCGTAGTAAATCAATCATAACCTAACCGTCTATCAATCCTAGCAACAATTCAATTCATTCATCACAATTCTAAGATCAGATCCATAGGTTTCATCCCCATGCCCTAGAACGGTGGAACTACTCACAATTAATCATAGCAATCACAGAAATAACGAATAAGATCATAGAGCAATTCATGGTTGAGAGAAAACAATTCATAAAAAAGAAATTTTGATAGAAAGAACAAACCAAATTGCGAGTCTTTGATCTCTAGTTGAGAATTACTATTAGAATAGCCGTCAAAACTAATATTTCATCCCTCCTAAAACTAGGAATAAAACTAGCCTTAAATACAAGTCAAAGTCGTCTAGAAAATCTTGACAGATTTGTCCCTGGCACAGCCCAGAACCTTAATTCGCGATACAGGCAGACTGCGTCACTCGGCCGAGTGGAACATGTCACTCGGCCGAGTGACGAACCCAAAGAAAAACAGAGAAACTGGGGTTTTGGGGGTCTGTCGCTCTGCGCCACTCGGCAGAGTGGACCTAGTCACTCGGTCGAGTGGGCTTTCTCACTCGGCCGAGTGAGTCTTCTTCAAATTCCAATAAGTCGGCTGAGATCTCAGGAGAAAAACCATGTCGTACTCGGGCGAGTGGATTTCTTCACTCGGCCTAGTGAGATATTTCACTCGCCCGAGTGAACTTTGACTCAATGTGCTCCTGTATCCGTTGTACTCGACCGAGCACGTTCCTTCACTCGGCTAAGTGAACTATCTGGTCGGCCGAGTGAGCTGCTTCTGTGGTTCTTTCTTCTCCTCTTCACTTCCTCGTCGATTCTATCAAACTTCTTCCTCTTCCGCTCATCATTTAGCGATGCTAGCTCCTCAATAAGGCTGTGGGCGATGCTCCGGTGCGCGTGAAAGTCTCTTGATCTCATTTAAGCTCCAGATCGCTCCATATTTTCTGGAATACGACAAAAACAAGAAATAGTGAAAAGCAACGTGATATCATCGAATAATCATGAAAAACGTAATATGGGCGATCGAAATGACATGAAAACATACAGAAAAAAGTTGTAAAATAAGGAGCGATCAAAATCCCCCAAGCTTAACTCTTACTCGTCCTCGAGGAAGATGAGTAAAAAGACGAACCCGGCGGGTAAAAATAAGGAAAAAGGAAAAAGAAGATAGGAAAGAAAACGAAGAGGGGGTGCTAGATCATTTTCTCAGGACGTTGGGCTGCTTACTCAAATAGCATAAGACGATAAAAACATGCCAAAGACTTTTATCTCGATAGCATGATCATAAATAAATGCAGTCGATATAGAAACCTAAGAATATCAAAACGATATGAAACATGAAATCATTCTAGAATTAGCATCGTCTGAGGCATCCAAAGTAATATACATAATCATAGACCGCACACTTTTCAATTGATCACTTTTTATTTGGAGTATAAGAGGCATCACACAATATGGAGCAATACGAATAGAAAGAAATGGTATTCATGAAATGCATGCCAAATTTCAATTCGTGGTCTTCGTAGTACTCCTAGTAATCTCCCTTAGTATAGAAAATTACCTAGCTTAGGTCGTCATGCACAGACAAGTGGTGCTCTCTCACACATCATTGGATCCTCTCCCCCAAGCTTATCTACAAGCGTGGTGGCATCAAATAGAACAATTCAACTTTTTCCATTTTTGAAGCTCCAAGAAAAATAAAAGCAGGAAGAAAGAAAGAAAGAAATGGGATCGCGTATGAACTTTCTTTTAGTTTCTCTTTTCTCTTTTTCTTTCTTTTTTTTAGAAATCAATATATACAATAACGATCCCAAATCAAAGATAGAGAGATATGCATGTATTCTTCTTCTTTTTTCCTTTTGATTTTGCGGTATTGGAGCTTGGACTTTATAGTAAGGGGAAGATGCCAATATAAGATTTGCTAAAGGGAGATTCACCAATAATTTTAAGTATAGAAATGACGTTCAAGATATGTGGAGAAAGAAAGATATGCAACGCTCAGTTCACTCTTTTGAATGTGCATGACAACTTTCAGCAGAGTAATGTAATCTACTCAGTTCGAATTCAGAAAGTAAACTAATCCAGTTATATCAAAATGACATACATTCAATCAACCGGGAAATTAAGCGTACAATTTTCATGCAAAAAGAAGTGAAAGCAGACAACAAAGCAGTACTCCAAATATAGGCAATCAATGCGTGAAGCTTGGTGTGTTTTCTGTGAAAAGTATATAATATAAATCATCAGACTCAGCTAATAGTAGAATTTCATTCACATTCATATAATGAAGGTGCAGGTTACTATTCTCGAATGCATGGCAAAGTATAGCATATGATATCTGAGATAAAAACGATGACATGACAAGAGAATACGCATATAAAAGTAAACCAGCTCCAGGTCATCGTCAACACAAAAAATTCATCTCTAGCAAAAAGGGATAAAAATAACAAGGATAAAGGAAAAAACAAGAACTACTATACATATGCAGCACACACACAAAATAAGATAACGTGATGCATGAGAAAAAAATGAAAAAGTGGGTGAAAATAAGTGAAGAATAAAGAAAGGTAGGAAAAATGAAAATAAAAATGAAGAAAACGAAAAGTGCGTGAGACACTCTGATGTGTCGATATTTTCCATCATTTTTATATCATTATCTCATCGCATCGCATCCAAATCCCACTTTTTACTGTGATTTTGCATTTCTGACGATATTTCCGAGTTTTGTAGTGTTTCCTGAATTTTCAGGGATTTTGGAGCGATTCGGACCCCCACTTGGGTATGGACACATCCGACGTGTTCGTGAGCTCATTGGCGGGGCTCTGGAGGAGTTCACCGCACTTCAGAGGACATTGGAGGAGAGAAGAGAGAGAGAGAGAGAGAGAGAGAGAGAGAGAGAGAGAGAGAGAGAGAGAGAGCATAGAGCGAAGCCCCAGGAGCATTCTGCAGCATTTCCCAGAAAATGCTCGGTTCGAGCAGCTCAGCTGCTCGGACCGAGCCATATCAATTACAGCAGCAACGGATACGGGCTGACTCAGACCGAGCAGCTCATCTGCTCGGTCGAGTCACCTCAGATTTCACAACCCGAGCAGCGCCCGAGTAGAGCCCGAGTATCAGACAGAGTCGAGCATACTCGGACCGAGCAGAGATCTACTCGGTCCGGGTAGGACGATTTCAAATTCCCCAAGCAGCCGAGCAGCTCACTTACTCGGGCCGAGCCACTGACCGAGCAGAAGCTGCTCGACCGAGTCACCTACTCGGTCGGCTATTCCAGGAGCATTTCTGGAATGATTTGAATGCACCGTGATGCGCGCGATTTGGGCAGCGACTGAAGCTGGCGATCGGGGGGCGGTTGTGAGGGCATTGCCAATTAGTTTTTTATTAGGAATTTTTTAGAGGGAGCTCTGGGCGATTCTTTGTACGGATTTTTGGAGTTATTTTTGTATCAATTTTTCGATTAAACAGTGGAGATTATTATTCTTGTTCTTGTCTACGCTTGCTATTGAAAATTGGATTTTTCTCTGGATCTATTGTTCGTCCATTCTCGCTGTAAGTTCTTTTAGCCCAAATCTCTCGATTGCTAAAATATTTTCGTCTGTGAAATTGATGTTTTTGTCTGCTGCTATTACGATGTGTGAGTAGATTTATTCTAGGGTTGATGGGGTTGCCCTAGGATTCTAGGGGGAAAATTTAGATCTGGATCCCTACGTTGAATTGGGGATTTAGGGTTGTATTTCGGTAGATCCTACCGAATCCGTAGATAACCCGTACTGAGATCATGCCCACAGTCTGTGTAATTGATGTGCTTAAGGGGTATCTAGGGATTCGAATAGGGAAATCGTTGGATCCAATCAAGTCACGTGACCATGCCCGGCTTGTGCCTTGAGGGGATCCATCGACGAACTATATCGCTACGTTGACGGCTACCGCCATTGCGTCAACGAGAGCCACCGAAATAACTCGCAATTCTAACCCACGAGAGTGGTACGAATTGGGGGATTAATTCCCTAGCCCTAATGAAATGTGAGGATCCTATCCTAACATTAACCCCCAATGATCCTAGTGGCGATCCCTAAAGCCCTAGTCCCCTTTTATTGATATCACCACAACAACAACCAACCCAAATCTGTTCCCCCGACAGCTATCTCACATCTACACTTGAAAACAGACTGAGAACCTATAGACACTGTCACCGTCCCTGTGGGATCCGACATCTTAGCCTAGGGGCCATACCATACGTGGCGATCGTGACACCGCCAGGTGAAACCTAGGTGTAAGTTACGGGTGCGTCAAGTTTTTGGCGTCGTTGCCGGGGACGGCAATAGTGTTTTATCTCAGTTTGTTTCCATTTTTGTGAAGTTTGCTAGCATTCTGATCATCTCTCACCTTTCTGCCATTTTCATTCTCTTTCTATTTTATCTGCCTTGCTGCTAACATCCTCCTCCAGCTAGCTATTATCTCCTTACCAATCAGGCACAATGGAGATGGTAATGCAAGTGTAGTGGACCTGTGACTCTGATAACGACTCAGAGGAGTTCAGTTTCTCTCCTTATCATTTACACGGCTTCCAAGACTCGCACATGGACGAGTCCATGGTTGAATGCGCAGCTAGAGAACTAATCGATGCAGTTCGATTTATTGGCTCAGGAACCTATGTTGCAGGTAACGCAAATCAGCAACTAGTCATGGATTATTTGATGAATCAGGTTTCTGATGCCGGTACAATTGAAGATGATATTCAAGTAAGCTTTGAAGAGAACGTGATGCTCCTTCAAACCATTAAGGCTCCACCTATTGATGCCTACTGGGAAGAGGCTCATCAATTGGAATCACTACATAATTCTCAGATGCTTGAGATATTAGAAAACGTGGTTGCTGACGTATGGGCCCATGGCCCAGTTGAATTCCCTACAGACGACCCATCTACGCAAGAGCTCTCAGTTTTCATCGCAACCGCTTTTCAAAATGCGGACGCCCTAGATGGTGTCGCCGTAGCTGATGGAATTCATGTGTGGTATGAGGGAGATACAGTACGTTTCTATAACGACAGTCTTCCGCAGGTCTCAGCATATGGAGAACATGCCAATTAGGAGTACCCAGACTCATCACCATCGCTAAACCTCATTGACCTGGGAAGTACTCCAGATTTTATGTTTGACAGCGAACGCATACCTGAAAACCTTACTTCTTTTGATAGGTGCGCTACGGGAGCGGAAGCTGCAGACATGTGCCTCGACGCGCCATCATCTACATGCCCCTCCTATGATTCCGCGAATGAAGAGTTTTCACCCTCTGAACCCGAGATCGAGGATGCGTCATTCTCACAAGCAAGAGACGCCGGGGGTACAGCGCCCCCTCAGGTAGAATTAAAACCCCTCCCCGCCAATTTGAAATATGCTTTTCTGGGGGAAGATTCCACTTATCCCGTTATTGTAAATGCGGCCCTCACAGAACCCCAATTATAGTCTCCTAAAAATCCTTAGGTCTTACAGAAAAGTGATAGGGTATAACATCTCTGACCTGAAGGGTATTCGTGAGACCATCTGTACGCGTAGGATCCACCTAGAGGACAAGGATGACACCTCCATTGAGCCTCAAAGGCGGTTGAAACCCAACATGAAAGAGGTGGTGAAAAAGGAGGTCTTGAAACTTTTAGAGGCTGACATCATTTATCACATTTCCGATAGTAAATGGGTTAGTCTCGTGCAGGTTGTCCCTAAAAAAGGGGGCATGTCAGTCATAAAAATGAGAAAGACGAATTAATTTCCACTAGGACTGTCACCGGGTGGCGCATGTGTATCGATTACAGGAAACTGAACAAAGCCACCAGGAAGGACCATTACCCTCTACCCTTCATAGACCAGATGCTCGAGCGCTTAGCTAAGCATAAATACTTCTGCTACTTAGACGGATACTCCGGATTTTTCCAAATCCCGTTGCATCGGGAAGACCAAGAGAAAACGACGTTCACATGTCCTTACGGCACCTTCGCCTACCGAAGAATGCCATTCGTGCTATGTAACGCACCTGCCACATTTCAAAGGTGCATGACGTCTATTTTCTCAGATTTTGTCACGCCCCGCTTCCCAAAAAGGACGGAGGCGAAGCGTGACTAAGGCCCGCTTAGGCCGAGGCTGAGAGCCCAGACCCAATAAGCGTCTGTGGTATTCCATAACGAAGGAAAACAGGTCCCTGCAAGTTAGTACGGAACAAAAAAGTACTGAAAAGAGATATCATTTCATTTTATTCCAAATAAAACATCCAAAAGTACTGAGAGTCTAAAAACGCCCGCAGGGCTACAACTGCAGAAAAAAGAAACTACTGGTGCAAGCACCCAACCTAGGCAAGGAAAACAACAGGTGCTACACACCCAATCTAAAGTGGAACAGAGCTCTGGATAAGCAACTGGAGGCCTCTAACTCTGGTCCTCCTCTGGGTCGTACTCCGGATCAACGTCCTCCGGCTCTCCGTCAGCTGGCAAGTCCGCCTCGTCGACATACTCTGGCTCAACACCTGACGTACAGCACCAAAAGAAGGAACTGTACGTCAGGTCAGGTCTACAACAGGGTTAGACCAAACTACAAGTGTATCAACTTTTAGACAACGTTTTACTGGTTGATTAGCATGCTGTGGTTATAACTGAGTAACAAAAAGAAGTAACACAGCAGGAAAGTAAAGCGCAACAAGTAGTAGTTGTAGCGTGTGCTACTAACCACGGGACTAACCTACAGGTGTCATGAAAAGTCGGGACGTGACGGAAAAATACGGGACAAGACAAGTGAGACACGAAAGGGTTCACGTCTTACGGTTCAAGGGGCTCAGACCCTCTTGCCATGCGCACGCTCAACCCAACCCCAAACCCCAAGACAAGACAATACAAGATATTCGTACAAGGGATCACTCGCTCTAGCTTGGCGAGTGCCCTATTGCCCGCAGGCTGTGTATCCGTACAAGGGATCACACTCTCTAGCTTGGAGAGTGCCCTATTGCCCGCAGGCTGTGAATCTGTACAAGGGATCACTCGAAGAGTGCCCTATTACCCGCAGGCTATGCAAGACGGGACGGGACGTGACAAGACAGGAAAGGTTATTCTAGGGTGTCCACACACACGCACACACATGATAGCCCTACAATATCAAGTTGTTGTTGGTAGGCTCAGACTTCGTCGTCAAGTCTGAGCCGTCAGGAGTCGTCCCGGACGCTATCATTTCACGTCCGGTTCTATTTGTTCACAGTTATCAATTCTAACCAACTAAGGCCCAAGCACGGCCAAAAGTGCAAGTGGATACACTTGCCTGCGATGGCGAGTGTGTCGTCCGTCTGGGGCGTCTCGTCCAGTCGTCGCGTCTGCGGTAGTCCGTCTGAAACAGGTCACGGCGACGGAGTCAGGTCGCGATTTCAGTAAAACCTATTTAGGGTTTATTTCTAGGTTATCGTGGCTAACCTAACAGTCACAAGTCAAGATATTCGTTCAGCCTATCCGACGATTCTATCCTATGTGCACAGTCAGAAAGTACGTTCGTCGTCTACGGTTCCACGTCGTTTTAAGAGAGCAGAAATTAAATTTAATGAGTTAAGTTGCCGATTTTAGTTAGGGTTCAGTTTTTGCTACGGGTGGGTTGTGCTACGAGTTCCGGGAAAACCAACCTCTCCGGTGTCTGGGGTAGTGCGGACGTAGCGTCTGAACGGTAGAAGATCTGTGTCGTCTACGACGTCTCGGCTACGGGTAGCGTAGCGAGACTTGTCTGGGCAGCGGTCAAAGTGCGTGAGCAGCGAGTAGAGGCGAAACAGCGTCAACGACGAGATCGACGCCGACTCAGCGAGCAACGGCACTAAAACGTCGATGCGACGTCGTCGGATCACGGCTAAGGGCTGTTCGGCCTAGGAGGAGGCCGTGGGGGTGTCTCCGACCTCGGGGGAGGTCGACGGCGATCGAGGACGGCCTCCGGCGACGACCGCAGGCGAGCGGCGCCTAAAAAATCACAGCAACAGCGCCGGGCTGCTGCTTTTGCCGCTGCGAACGTAACACAGCTCGACGAGGCTGTGGCAGCTCCTTCCGGTGGTCGAGAGGGCTCCGGGGTGGTCGGGGGTCGCGTGGACCGCGGGGTCACCGCTGTGCAGGCGCCGACGAGATCGCAGGTGACTTCGGGGGTCGCAGGCAGCTGTACGAGGCTTCGGTGATGACTTCAGGCAGGGTCGCGGAGCTGCGACGGTCCTCTGGCGTCGCGGGGCAGCGACGGTGGGTCGAGGGTGGCGGTCGAAAGTCGGGTGCGGGGGGTCGGTGAGTGTGCTGCGAGAGAGACGAGGGAGAGGGAGAGGTATGATGCGGGTGAGGGAAAAATAATTTGATGGCGGATGAAAATTTCGAGTTGCCCTAGGTCTTTAGCTGCACGTGAATGAGGGTACTAAACTAGGGTTTTTAATAATATCAATTTTGATATTCACCTAGGGTACAATAAGATTAAGTGTGGGAGGTAGAGAGAGAGGGAGGGGGTGCAACCAGGGATAAGCCTAGGGGCAAATAGTAAACAGTTTAGGAAACAAATCATGAAATAATTCAAAAGATATTGCCAGATTCGTCACCGATTCGAATTTGAATTGATCGGAAAATCGACGGTCAAGATTTATCCGAGCGATATTTCTCAAACCGGACGTCCGAAAAATAATCCGAAAATACCGAGGCGATCGTGGAGACGAGACACACAGATCTACGGAGCATGATCGTGCGTAACACCTACCAAAAATTTACGTAAAATTGGAAACGGCGTTTTGAGCCAATTGACTAAAACGCCCCCATCGTTCGAAGTCGTTTTGCGAGAAAACGAGCCGTGAAATGATGCTCCCAAAAATTACTATAAAATTTTACACTCCCACACAGTCACAACGGCATGTCACATCGCACAATTTGGAAACCCGAAATAGCCAAATAAAATACGTGCACGATAAAGCACGTGCACGCAGAAAATTCATAATGTTGGAGAGCGACCGTTACATTCTACCCCACTAAAATAAAGATTCCGTCCTCGGAATTAACAACACTAATCAGTAAACAGGAAATGATAACGCTCTCTCATCTCCTCCTCGCGCTCCCAAGTGGACTCTCCAGGTGATCAGCGACGCCACATCACTCTCACCAGGTCGACTACCTTATTCCTCAATTGCTTCTGTCGACGGTCCAAAATCTGCACAGGCTACTGGTCATACGTCAGGTCCGGACGGACCGTAATCTCTGAGAAATCCACAGTGTGCGATGGATCACTGACGTACCGACGTAACTGAGATACATGGAATACGTCGTGAACGCCCTCCAATGATGGTGGCAGAGCAAGGCGGTAGGCCACTGCTCCCACACGCTCCAGCACATCAAATGGCCCAATATACCTCGGGCTCAGCTTTCCCTTCTTCCCAAAACGAATAACTCCGCGGTTCGGAGAAATCTTCAGGAAAACGTGATCTCGAGGCTGAAACTCCAAAGGTCTCCTCTTGGCATCTGCCCAATGCTTGAAGCGATCCTGTGCAACTCTAAGCTTCTCCCTGATGTCTCTCACGACATCCACAGCTTCCACTATCATCTCTGGACCCAACAGTTCCCGATCTCCGATGTCATCCCAGCTCAGCGGCGATCGACATTTCCTTCCATATAAGGCAGCAAATGGTGACATGCCAATGCTCGCCTGGTAGCTGTTATTATATGAGAACTCCACCAAGTGAAGATGGTCCTCCCATGATCCCTTCAAATCGAGCGTACAAACTCGTAGCATATCCTCCAGAATCTGAATAGTCCTCTCGGACTGGCCATCAGTCTGCGGGTGGTACGCCGTGCTGAAACTCAGACTCGTACCCAAATGCTCCTGTAGACTTCTCCAGAACTGAGATGTGAACCTCGTGTCTCGGTCAGACACAATGCTCACGGGGACTCCATGTAAGCGTACAATCTCCTGCACGTACACGGTCTACGTTACAACCAACTCAAGAGGAAATTAAAAGAGAAGTAAAAAGAAATTTACCTCCAGATATTTCCTCGCCAAAGCTTCCGTAGATTGGCCCACTCAGAAAGGGATAAAGTGTGCAGACTTGGTCAACCGATCTACGATCACCCAAACTGCGTCGTTTTGCCTCGGGGTCCGAGGTAAGCCAGTCACGAAGTCCATCGTAATATGTTGCCACTTTCACTCCGGAATAGGAAGCGGTTGCAGCAACCCAGCAGTACGATGGTGCTAAGCCTTCACCTGTTGGCATATCAAACACTTGGCAACGCTCCGTGCCACACTCATCTTCATACCAATCCACCAATAATTCAGATAGAGGTCTTTATACATCTTGGTGCCTCCAGGATGTATAGAATATGGCGAGCTATGAGCCTCGCTCAACAGCTCCTCGCAAACATCACCTGCAGGTACACAGCGTCTGCTGCCGTACCGCAGCGAACCATCCTCATGAATCACGAACTCCGTCCGTAGTCCAGCTTCAACCTGCCTCCTGATCCTCTGCAGCTTCGGATCTCCTGCCTGTGTTACCTTGATCCGATCCACGATCGTGGACTGAATCTGCAGATTCATGAATGAATGAACTACACCAGGTAGGACAACCTCCAAATCCATCTCTCTCAGCTCCTGCTGAATCCTCCAGTCGGTTGTATGCATCATCGCAGTAGGAAGTCTAATTAAGGCATCCGGCACTACGTTCACCTTCCCCGAATGATACTACAAATCAATCTCGTAGTCAGCCATGAGTTCTAACCATCGCCTCTGACGCATGTTGAGCTCCTTCTGCGTAAAGATGTACTTCAAGCTCTTGTGATCGGTGAAAATCTTCACACTCTCACCTAGCAAGAAGTGCCTCCAAATATTCAGTGCAAAAATCACTACTGCCAACTCCAGATCGTGCGTCGGGTAATTCTTCTCATGAGTCCTCAACTGACGGGAAGCGTACGTGACCACATGGTCATGCTGATGCAAGACGCATCCTAGGCCCTTCCCTGATGCATCACAATAAACTTCGAAGCCTCCGCTTCGATCCAGAACTGCCAACACCGGTGTCGTGGTCAATCTTGCCTTCAAGATACTGAAGGCCTCCTCACAAGCATCTGAGCAAAGAAACTCCACGTCCTTCCTCGTCAGCTTCGTCATCGGCTCTGTAATCTTCGAGAAATCTTTGATGAACCGCCGATAATAGCCTGCTAAGCCAAGAAAACTCCTGATGTCTGACACTGACTGCGGAGTCGGCCAATCTCTGACTGCCCTGACCTTCTCTGGATCTACAGATATGCCATCACCGGACACCACATGTCCCAGAAACGTGACCATGTCCAGCCAGAACTCGCACTTGCTATACTTGGCATAAAGCTTGTGTCGCCTCAGCGTCTCCAGCACTGTCCTCAGATGACAGCTGTGCTCCTCATCAGACTTCGAATAAATAAGAATGTCATCAATGAAGATAACGACAAACTTATCTAAGAAGTCGTAGAAAATCAAGTTCATCAAATTCATGAACACAGCTGGAGCATTGGTCACGCCAAACGGCATGACCACGAACTCATAATGTCTGTACTTCGTCCGGAAGGCTGTCTTCGGAATATCGTCCTTCTTCACCTTCAGCTGATGATATCCGCTCCTCAAGTCCAACTTCGAGAAGACTCGCGAACCTCCAAGCTGGTCGAAGATATCGTCGATGCGCGGCAGCGGATACTTATTCTTCACGGTGACAGCATTCAATCCTCGATAGTCTACACACATCCTGCGGAACACATCCTTCTTCTTCACGAGTAGAACTGGTGCACCCCATGGTGACACACTAGGGTGGATGAAACCCTTCTGCAGCAACTCATCTAACTGCTTCCGTAGCTCCTCGAGCTCAGCGGGAGCCATACGGTACGTCGCCTTCGATATCGGCTACGCTCCCGGCATAAGATCAATGCCAAATTCTAGAGCTCTGTCGGGTGGCAGACCCGAGATATCCTCTGGAAAGACATCGTCGAAGTCTCTGACGACTGCTGGTCGCTCGATCCCCATCTCCATCTGCATGGCTGCAACAATCGGTACCACCGGCTTGGCCCGAAACTTGACGGGCCCAAGCGACTCATCTCTGCTGCAGAACTCGAACTCCGGATGTCCTGGAATCCGGAACACCACCCTCTTGCGGTGACAGTCGATCGAGGCATAGAAATCACCCAACCAATCGATGCCAAGAACGACATCGAAGTGTGGCAGATCGTGGACAATGAAATCTGCAAAGAGCTCGTGTCCACTGACCACCAAAGAAATCGATTGACATCCCAAGTTCACTGTCACCACTCCGTTCCCTGTGGTGATGTCCCAACACTTAGGGAGTGTATGGGTGGGAATGGAGTGCTTTGTTACAAACCTCTGGGATATGATGCACATAGATGCACCGGAGTCGAACAAAGCCAAAGCTGGGTGAGAGGACACTAGAATGGTGCCTAGAATATAAACAACTACGGTCAAACCAAGCTACTCTAACAAGCAAGTCAATAAACAACACAAATAATAAGATCTAAACTATGAAATGAAAGACTAGGATCAAGAGTTACCTGCAATAACTCCATCTAGCTCCTCCGTCTCCATAGCAGTCATGGTGTACACCGGCCTCTGGGGCTGTGCTGCTCTCTGAAACATCTGTCTCTGGGGCGCCAAAGGTGGTCCACGAGCAGCAGGTCCTCTCTGAACTGGAGCAGGCGCTCTCATCTGCAACGGGGCTGGCGCTCCAACTACAGCATGACGAGCCCTCGAACAATCCCTTGCAGCATGCGAGGCATCTCCACAAACTAAGCATAGCCCCATCTTCTTCCTGCAGGTGGCCTGAACATGTCCAGGCTTTCCGCAAAAGTGGCACGGGCCCTTGCCCTGAATCTGAACTGGTGCTCCAGGCCTCTTGAATGGTACTGTCTGAACTGGTCTCATCGTCGGCCTAGCAGGTGGCCGGTACTGCTCCATGGGACGCTTCCCCTTATCAGCTGGAGGGTCAGGCAGAAGAGCTATGAGCTCATGATTCTTCGCAGCATCCAGCACCTCCCTCATAGTCGCAAAACTCGCCGAAGACATAGAAGCTTGAATCTTCGGACGCAGTCCCTGACGAAAGCGATCAGCTCGCTTCTCCTCCTTCCTCACCATATGCGGGGCAAAACGGCTCAGCATCTCAAACTCAGCTTCATACTCCTCGACAGTCATATCCCCCTGCTTCAGATCTATAAACTTGCTCAGCAGCTCCCTCCTAGCAGACTTGGTGAAATATTTGTCCTTGAACATCGATCTGAAGGTCTTCCATCCCACTGGCTTCTCAAGATGCATCTCCTCGATGCGCCACCAGTTCTTCGCATTCTCCGTCAGCTGCATCTTCACTATCTCCACTCGGGTATCGTCAGGAATCTTCGCAGCAACTAACTTCTCATCCATGCTCTGGATCCACTCGTCAGCAGCTAGGGGTCCCTTCTTCCCCAAAAATGTCATCGGCTGGAGCTCGTTGAACTGCTTCACTCCTGGAGCAGCTCGTGGGGCAGGCGGAGGTGGTGGTGGTGCAACTGGAACAGCCTGGGCAGCACGCTGGGACTGCTGAACCAACTGATGCTGAACATCCAGCAACTCCCTCATCACACCCAGAAACTGACGGAAGTCTCCGCCCTGGTCCTTCGGAACTCCATCGCCTAAGTTCCCCGATCGGGTAACACGTCGTCCAGGCATCCTATTGACAGAAACACATAGGTTAGACTCGTACGATTTCTGGATGATAACAATATGAATTTCAATACTTCGATTGTTCCGTATTCGCAGAAGGATGGGACCTGCATGGGCCACCACTAAAACCTGTCACGCCCCGCTTCCCAAAAAGGACGGAGGCGAAGCGTGACTAAGGCCCGCTTAGGCTGGGGCTGAGAGCCCAGACCCAATAAGCGTCTATGGTATTCCATAACGAAGGAAAACAGGTCCCTGCAAGTTAGTACGGAACAACAAAGTACTGAAAAGAGATATCATTTCATTTTATTCCAAATAAAACATCCAAAAGTACTGAGAGTCTAAAAACGCCCAAAGGGCTACAACTGCAGAAAAAAGAAACTACTGGTGCAAGCACCCAACCTAGGCAAGGAAAACAACAGGTGTTACACACCCAATCTAAAGTGGAACAGAGCTCTGGATCAGCAACTGGAGGCCTCTAACTCTGGTCCTCCTCTGGGTCGTACTCCGGATCAACGTCCTCCGGCTCTCCGTCAGCTGGCAAGTCCGCCTCGTCGACGTACTCTGGCTCAACACCTGACGTACAACACCAAAAGAAGGAAATGTACGTCAGGTCAGGTCTACAAATAGGGTTAGACC
Organism: Scilla litardierei; assembly: GCA_030789695.1. Taxonomy (NCBI): domain Eukaryota; kingdom Viridiplantae; phylum Streptophyta; class Magnoliopsida; order Asparagales; family Asparagaceae; genus Scilla; species Scilla litardierei. The sequence goes on along the minus strand of JAULAV010007450.1, from coordinate 15,127 downwards.
AAACTACAAGTGTATCAACTTTTAGACAATGTTTTACTGGTTGATTAGCATGTTGAGGTTATAACTGAGTAACAAAAAGAAGTAACACAGCAGGAAAGTAAAGCGCAACAAGTAGTAGTCGTAGCGTGTGCTACTAACCACGGGACTAACCTACAGGTGTCATGATAAGTCGGGATGTGACAGAACAAGACGGGACAAGACAAGTGAGACACGAAAGGGTTCACGCCTTACGGTTCGAGGGGGATCAGACCCTCTTGTCGTGCGCACGCTCAACCCAACCCCAAACCCCAAGACAAGACAAGACAAGATATCCGTACAAGGGATCACTCGCTCTAGCTTGGCGAGTGCCCTATTGCCCGCAGGCTGTGTATCCGTACAAGGGATCACACTCTCTAGCTTGGAGAGTGCCCTATTGCCCGCAGGCTGTGAATCTGTACAAGGGATCACTCGAAGAGTGCCCTATTACCCGCAGGCTATGCAAGACGGGACGGGACGTGACAAGACAGGAAAGGTTATTCTAGGGTGTCCACACACACGCACACACATGATAGCCCTACAATATCAAGTTGTTGTTGGTAGGCTCAGACTTCGTCGTCAAGTCTGAGCCGTCAGGAGTCGTCCCGGACGCTATCATTTCACGTCCGGTTCTATTTGTTCACAGTTATCAATTCTAACCAACTAAGGCCTAAGCACGGCCAAAAGTGCAAGTGGATACACTTGCCTGCGATGGCGAGTGTGTCGTCCGTCCGGGGCGTCTCGTCCAGTCGTCGCGTCTGCGGTAGTCCGTCTGAAACAGGTCACGGCGACGGAGTCAGGTCGCGATTTCAGTAAAACCTATTTAGGGTTTATTTCTAGGTTATCGTGGCTAACCTAACAGTCACAAGTCAAGATATTCGTTCAGCCTATCCGACGATTCTATCCTATGTGCACAGTCAGAAAGTACGTTCGTCGTCTACGGTTCCACGTCGTTTTAAGAGAGCAGAAATTAAATTTAATGAGTTAAGTTGCCGATTTTAGTTAGGGTTCAGTTTTTGCTACGGGTGGGTTGTGCTACGAGTTTCGGGAAAACCAACCTCTCCGGTGTCTGGGGTAGTGCGGACGTAGCGTCTGAACGGTAGAAGATCTGCGTCGTCTACGACGTCTCGGCTACGGGTAGCGTAGTGAGACTTGTCTGGGCAGCGGTCAAAGTACGTGAGCAGCGAGTAGAGGTGAAACAGCGTCAACGGCCAGATCGACGCTGAATCAGCGAGCAACGGCACTAAAACATCGGTGCGATGTCGTTGAATCACGGCTAAGGGCTGTCCGGCTAGGAGGAGGCCGTGGGGGTGTGTCCGACCTCGGGGGAGGTCGACGGTGATCAGGGACGGCCTCCGGCGATGACCGCAGGCGAGCGGCACCTAAAAAATCACAGCAGCAGCGCCGGGCTGCTGCTGTTGCTGCTGCGAATGTAACACAGCTCGACGAGGCTGTGGCGGCTCCTTCCGGTGGTCGAGAGGGCTCCGGGGTGGTCGGGGGTCGCGTGGACCGCGGGGTCGCCGCTGTGCAGGCGCCGACGAGATCGCAGGTGACGTCGGGGGTCGCAGGCAGCTGTACGAGGCTCCGACGACGACTTCAGGTGGGGTCGCGGAGCTGCGGCGGTCCTCCGACGTCGCGGGGCAGCGACGGCGGGTCGAGGGTGGCGGTCGGAAGTCAGGTGCGGGGGGTCGGTGAGTGTGCTGCGAGAGAGACGAGGGAGAGGGAGAGGTATGATGCGGGTGAGGGAAAAATAATTTGATGGCGGCGGAAAATTTCGATTTGCCCTAGGTCTTTAGCTGCACGTGAATGAGGGTACTAAACTAGGGTTTTTAATAATATCAATTTTGATATTCACCTAGGGTACAATAGGATTAAGTGTGGGAGGTAGAGAGGGGGGGTGCAACCAGGGATAAGCCTAGGGGCAAATAGTAAACAGTTTAGGAAACAAGTCATGAAATAATTCAAAAGATATTGCCAGATTTGTCATCGATTCGAATTTGAATTGATCGGAAAATCGACGGTCGAGATTTATCCGAGCGATATTTCTCAAACCGGACGTCCGAAAAATAATCCAAAAAATACCGAGGCGATCGTGGATACGAGACGCACAGATCTATGGAGCCTGATCGTGCGTAATGCCTACCAAAAATTTACGTAAAATTGGAAGCGGCGTTTTGAGCCAATTGATTAAAACGCCCCCATCGTTCGAAGTCGTTTTGCGAGAAAACGAGCCGTGAAATGATGCTCCCAAAAATTACTATAAAATTTTACACTCCCACACGGTCACAACGGCATGTCACATCGCACAATTTGGAAACCCGAAATTTCCAAATAAAATACGTGCACGATAAAGCACGTGCACGCGGAAAATTCATAATGTTGGAGAGCGACCGTTACAGATTTCATCGAGAATATCATGGAGGTCTTTATGGACGAATTTTCTGTCTATGGCACCGAGTTTGATAGTTGCTTAGCTAATTTGTCCAAAGTCTTGGAACGATGCCAAGATAATAATCTTACTTTAAATTGGGAGAAGTGTCACTTCATGGTGACTGAAGGATTGGTTCTTGGGCATGTCATTACCTCTAAAGGAATTGAGGTTGATAAAGCCAAAGTAGATGTTATCAAAAGTTTGCCGCCGCCCACCAACCTCAACGGTATCCGTGGTTTTCTGGGGCACGCCGATTTTTACCGACGCTTTATAAAATATTTTTCCAATATTGCTCGCCCTCTCATGGAGCTCCTAGCTAAGGACGCTCCTTTTGTGTTTATTGATGCTTGTTTGCTAGCTTTCAACAGGTTAAAGGAAGCTCTCATCTCGGCACCGATTATATAGCCACCAGACTGGAATCTGCCATTTGAGCTTATGTGTGATGCTAGTGACCAAGCGGTGGGAGTTGTGCTTGGCCAAAGAAAGGAGAGGAAGCTCCATGCTATATACTACGCTAGCAAAACCCTGGACGACGCTCAAAAGAACTACACTACCACAGAGAAAGAGCTGCTAGCCGTAGTCTATTCTATAGAGAAGTTCAGATCCTACCTTCTAGGGTCCAAGGTAATCATCCACAAGGACCACGCGGCGTTGAAATATCTGCTAAGTAAGAAGGATGCTAAACCACGTCTAATACGGTGGATCCTTCTGCTCCAAGAATTTGACATCGAGATCAAGGACAAGAAGGGAGCAGAAAACGTAGTGGCGGACCATTTGTCGCGATTGATTCAGAGGCACGGGGACAACAGTTTATCGATTGACGATTCGTTCACCGGTGAGCAACTTTTTGTGGCAAATACCTCTGAAGGTCCCTGGTACACCGACATAGTGAATTATTTGGTGAGTGGGATAGTTCTACACGGATTGGTGACTTATTGAAGGAGGAAGTTCCTACATGATGCAAAGAGTTACTTCTGGGACGACCCGTATTTGTTCAGGACGTGCACCGACGGGATCATCAGACGATGTATCCCAAAAGAAGAAGCAACTTCCATCATGTCGCATTGCCATGATCAGCCATATGGTGGACACGCAGCGGTCACCAAGACCACGGCGAAAATTCTTCAAAGTGGCTTCTACTGGCCTACTATATTCAGGGATGCTAACGAATACATAAGGAAGTGCGACAGATGCCAGAGGACTGGGAATATCACAAAGAAGAATGAAACGCCCCTCCACGGCATCTTGGAGATGGGGCGTCGATTTCATGGGGCCTTTCCCATCGAGTAACGGCAACAAGTTATCTTGGTTACCGTTGATTATGTCTCAAAATGGGTGGAAGCCATAGCCACTCCGACAAACGACGCGAGGATAGTGGCAAAAATTTTCAAGAATACTATTTTCCCTCGCTTCGGAGTCCCCCGGATGATTATAAGTGACGGAGGGAGTCATTTTATCGAAAGAAAATTCGAGGCGATGCTGAAAAAGTATGGGGTTCATCACAAGGTCGCCCTCGCCTACCACCCTCAGACCAGCGGCCAAGTGGAAGTATCTAATATGGAGATAAAAAGCATCCTGGAAAAAACAGTAAGCGCCTCAAGGAAGGATTGGTCGCACAAGTTGGGCGACGCCCTGTGGGCGTACCGCACTGCCTTCAAAACCCACATCGGCACAACTCCATACAGGCTGGTATATGGAAAAGCTTTTTACCTTCCGGTAGAATTGGAGCATAGAGCATATTGGGCGATAAAGAAGATGAATTTTGACTACCAAAGTGCCGCCACCTGATGAGCCCTTCATTGCAATGAGTTGGACGAAATTCTGCATCATGCTTATGAAAATGCAAAGATATACAAGGAAAAGAACAAGGTTTATCATGATAGAAATATCACGGTTGTTCGCCATGATGTCGGCGACCAGGTACTTCTATATAACTCAAGATTACGCCTCTTCCCCGAGAAGTTAAAATCGAGGTGGTCCGGCCCCTACAAGATAGTAAACTTATCCCCAGGAGGCGCCGTTGAGCTCGAAGGAAAAAACGGAAACTACAAGGTTAATGGTCAAAGAATTAAACCTTATAGAGCTGGAGAACCTATAGGACCGGGGGAGACGTACTTCCTCGAGGGATTCCCCAACGACAACTGATAAACTAAGGGGATTCGAGCTCATGACTAAAAACGAGCACTTATTGGGAGGCAACCCAATCTCGTGGATTCTTGATCTTCTTTTTCGGTTTCTTACTCTTGTTTTATATGGTTTAGAAATAAAATTTTGAAAACCATGCCAGAATTGATGAGTTACTCCCTTGTGCCGGTTATATATGAGAACAGACCACTATGAGGAAGAAGGACTACAGCAGGAGACAGCCCAGGAAGTTGGGCGAAAATGCTCAAGCGACTCGACCGAGTAGTTTAACTGCTTGGTCGAGCAATACAGACACGGAAAAATTGAATGGAGAGTGCAGTGTCAGCTCGGCCTGAGTAAATTTTTTTCTCTCGGCCCGAGTCGAAATCGACTCGGTCCGAGCATCTTTATACCCGGTCGAGTTTTACAGGGTGCTGAATTTGAGGAGAAAACATCACTCTGCCAACCCGGACAGAACATTAATGACTCAGCCCGAGCAGTAGGCGACTCGACCGAGCAGCTATTTACTCGGTCGAGTTTTACAGGCTCTAGAATTTGAGGAGAAAATGTCGCTCTGCCAACCCGGGCGATAATTGTCGACTCGGCCCGAGCATAAGGTGACTCGACCAAGCAGCTCACTGCTCGGTCGAGCTGGCTGAAGGCGTGTGCCACACTTTTCCGCAGCATACTCGACCGAGCACCCAGACTGCTCGGCCCGAGTCATCCCATTCTTCAACTCACTCGACCGAGCAACTGAGTTACTCAGTCCGAGTCTCGCCTTGCTGCTGTTCGGGTCGCTGCGCCTCTAGACCGGCCCGATTTCGCTCTTTTAAATGCCGAATCCTATTCGACAACGCTCTCTCCGCTCGGCCAAACCCTCCTTCCCTCCTCGCAGCCGTCACCATCTCTCTTGGAGCCGTTCCTTCTCTCCACAAGGCCACCTCCCATCGTTCAACATTCAACCGAGCACTATTCAAAAATTGAATCTGTTGTTTCTCTTGTTTAAATCTACTGACGTTCTCCTTGTTCCTCTTTCAGGTTTGAATTACCAATGCCAAAAGATATTCTTTTTCAAAAACTTGGGGATAATCCAGATCAGCGACAATCACGACACTGAAACAAATCTCCACCTCCTTCTAGTCGGGTAAACTCGTCCCTATCTGCTTTACATAGTACATCACTATTCTCCTCCACCTACCCAATACCTCCACGTCGTGCTAGACCCGCCAACACCGGCACATCCAACCCGAGGCCTACCCGGTGCGTCGCACACGCTCGCCCACTCGATCCAACACCGTCGCCGAATCATCCACTACTACCCCTGCACCCCCCACCGCCATACGCCCCTCTGACCCCCTTTACTTAAGCGACGCCGAATACGAGGTCACATTCCGTGACGACGACCAGGCTGACCGGTTCGGCGCCATGATCCTACTAGCAGGATATGGTGGTCTGATGACTCAAGAGTCGGTCGAGCGTGACCTGCCCTTCCTCCAGAGCCTCTTGTGTCATATTCGAACTGACCCACCACCTGATTTCCAGCCAAACCTGCCACCCATTACCCCGGGTCCACAGCAGAGGGACCCATCACCACCCCCAAAGGGTGGTGCCTCTGCTTGATGTAGTCCATCCTAGCTTTTGCCTCCCCCGTATATTTTGTGCACATCTGTCTTTTCGGGGCCCGACTTTTACATAGCTTGGGGGAGGATCCACACATGCATCATTTCATATATTGCATTGCATCATATCATATTTTTATTTGTATTCCCTTTTTTTATTACATAGTTTTTATTTTATTTCCTCACCCACACCAACCCTTTAGCATCATCTCCCGCTCACGAGAGTTTTCTTAGCAGTGAGGACACTGCTAGGTTTAGCTTGGGGGATGCGCGCTACCGTTTTATTTCCATTTTTTACATTTTCCTCCCTTATTTTCAGTTTTTATTTTACTTTTTCACCACTTTCTCGCATCATTTTACTTGTTTACATTTTGCATCATATTTTCTATTTTTCTACATGCATGCATTTCTTTTTATCTATTTTCCCTTTTTCTCTGTTTCTTTTTATTTTTGCTAAGGATGGTCCACATGATGATATCTCTCTAGGCTTTATTAGTTTTTTGCGATGCTCATTTTCGATGACATGCTATTAGGGTAAATTTCGGCTTTATTATCTATATGCATGCTTTTCTATTGATGATCTATCTGATGTAATACCTAAAATGAATTGAAAATCGATTGCATGAACTAGTATCTGATATGATTTATGTTGGGAAACGCACCCAGGTTCACGCATCACTAGAACACTTGGAGCACCTGCTTCCTTATCTTATTCACTTCTATTTGCATGCCTGTTGATACTGTGATTATTACTGCTTGCCTTTTCAGTATTCATTTAGAGAAGTGAAAATATCCAAGCTATATATGAGTTTAGTTAGGGTTTAATTTTATCAAATTGATGTGCACCCTCTTATGAGTGAACCGAGAGTCCCATTATTTTCCTTCTCCACATATCTATTTTATATCTCTACATATCAGTTGGTTGCACCCCCATAGCTACCTTTACCGCATTTTACTTCCCAATCCCAAAAAGAAAAAGTATAGCTTCTAAATGAAAAAAAAAAGAGAAAAGAAAAAAAGAGAAAAAGAGAAAAAAGAAAAGAAAAAAATGTCTGTATATATTCATATCTGAAAAAGAAAAGAAAAAAGAAGGAAAATGAATAAATACTGCTATATATCATTTCATTAGAAGCTATCATTTATTCTGGGAAGAAGAATAAAAATTTCATATCATTTTCATTGATGCGATGCCTCAAGATAAGCTTGGGGGGTAAACCAACTGATTACATGAGTGAGCTTGACATTAGAGTGGAGACAGTGCACATCGGGGAGATTTTATAAAACCTAAACTTTACGAATTACTTTAGTTTTGGAGATTTTTCACGTATCGAAATGAATATTTGAATGGCATGATTCCTTCTATTCTCTATTGCATGCTGTGTGATTCTCTTATGCTCCTTGTGTATCTGTGATCGAAAAGGGCGTTGCCAACTACTTTATACTAGACTCTAGGGATTGCACGAGATTGATATGATTTGACGGTGGTATTTCAGTAGATCCCTGTTCTTTGCCTGCACTGCATGTCATATGACATATAAAGCTAGAAATTACCAATAGCATGTATGTTTAGCACTCAGAGCATCGTGATATACTATTTAGGCCTGGGATCTGACCGATCATCCTTAGCACTTTCTTCTTATCTCTCTTTTTGTTTTTCATTACTTTCTATTTTCATTTTCTTATTTTCATCTTGTTTTCCTCCCGGCGTACCGATTATTCGTCTTCCTCGAGGACGAGTAAGAGGTAAGCTTGGGGAATTTTGATGTGTCCATATTTTCCATGATTTTCATATCATTATCTCATCTCATCGCATATCATTTTTGCATCCAAATCCCACTTTTTACTACGATTTTGCATTTCTGACGATATTTCTGAGTTTCGTAGTGTTTCGTGAATTTTCAGGGATTTTGGAGCGATTCGGACCCCCACTTGGGTATGGACACATCCGACGTGTTCGTGAGCTCATTGGCGGGGCTCTAGAGGAGTTCGCCGCACTTCAGAGGCCATTGGAGGAGAGAGCCGCAGTTCAGAAGCCATTGGAGGAGAGAGAGAGAGAGAGAGAGAGAGAGAGAGAGAGAGCAGAGAGAGAAGCCCTGGGAGCATTCTGCAACATTTCCAAGAAAATGCTCGGTCCGAGCAGCTCAACTGCTCGAACCGAGCCATATCAATTACAGCAGCGACGGATACGGGCTGACTCGGACCGAGCAGCTCATCTGCTCGGTCGAGTCGCCTCAGATTTCATAGCCCGAGCAGCGCCCGAGTAGAGCCCGAGTATCAGACCGAGTCGAGCCTACTCGGACCGAGCAGAGATCAGTGATCTACTCGGTCCGGGTAGGACGATTTCAAATTCCCCAAGCAGCCGAGCAGCTCACTTACTCGGGCCGAGCCACTGACCGAGCAGAAGCTGCTCGACCGAGTCACCTAATCGGTCGGCTATTCCATGGGCATCCTTGGAATGATTTGAACGCACCGTGATGAGCGCGATTTGGGCAGCGACTAAAGTTGATGGTCGGGGGGCGGCTGTGAGGACACTGCCAATTAGTTTTTGATTAGGAATTTTTTAGAGGGAGCTCTGGGCGATTCTTTGTACGGATTTTTGGAGTTATTTTTGTAGAAATTTTTGGATTAAACCGTGGAGATTATTATTCTTGTTCTTGTCTACGCTTGCTATTGAAAATTGGATTTTTCTCCGGATCTATTGTTCATCCATTCTCGTTGTAAGTTCTTTTAGCCCTAATCTCTCGATTGCAAAAATGTTTTCATCTGTGAAATTGATGTTTTTGTCTGCTGCTATTACGATGTGTGAGTAGATTTATTCTAGGGTTGATGGGTTAACCCTAGAATTCTAGGGGAAAATGTATATTTGGATCCCTACGTTGAATTGGGGATTTATGGTTTTATTTCGGTAGATCCTACAGAATCCGTAGATAACCCGTACTGAGATCATGCCCACGGTCTGTGGAATTGATGTGCTTAAGGGGTATCTAGGGATTCGAATAGGGAAATCGTTGGATCCAATCAAGGCACGTGACCATGCCCGGCTCGCGCATTGAGGGGATCCATCGACGAACTATATCGCTACATTGACGGCTACCGCCATTGCGTCAACGAGAGCCACCGAAATACCCCGCAATTCTAACCCACGAGAGTGGTACGAATTGGGGGATTAATTCCGTAGCCCTAATGAAATGTGAGGATCCTATCCTAACATCAACCCCCAACGATCCTAGTGGCGATCCCTAAATCCCTAGTCCCCTTTTATTGATATTACCACAACAACAACCAACCCAAATTTGTTCCTCCGACAGCTATCTCACTTCTACACGTGAAAACAGATTGAGAACCAATAGACACTATCACCATCCCTGTGGGATCCGACATCTTATATACTATTACTCGACACCGTCCACTTGCAGATTGAGCCCGAAATCATAGCCTATGGGCCATACCACGCCTGGCGATCGTGACACCGCCAGGTGGAACCTAAGTGTAGGTTACGGGTGCGTCACACTCACCCCCCAAGCTAAACTGCACAGTGTCCTCAATGTGCTAAGAGTGGCATAAGGAGAGATATAATATGAGTGGGGTGGGTGAGGATGCATGTATGATGAAGTATGAAAATGATAGAAAATGAGATGGAAATGCAAATGATGCATGCAAAGATCAAGATGGTGCAATATAACTTTCCCAAAAATGACTCCTCTCTCCCAGGATGATATAGACAAATCTGAACAAAAAGTGACCAAAATGTGTGGGGAGGAGGTGTGCAAAATCAGCAGAAAAAATGATATCAATCACGGCGCGTCAAAAATGTGGGAGGCATCAAGTGTGTGCCTAAGCAGGTGGTGGAGCACCAGCACCGTCCTGTGGTGGGGAAGGTGGTGGTGGAGGGGGCTGCTGTTAAATGGGACGGATAGCGACAGGTGGAGGCGGTGACAGTCACGCAAGAATCTGGTTCAGGGTGACCTGAATACCAGGGAGTAGAGCGACGCGAGACTGTACAGAGCTAACCGTGGCGGCAAGAGCCTGAAAATCTCCTCTGAGCCCACTAACGGCCCCCTCTAGAGCACGCAGGTGCTGAACTAGGGTGTCGGGAGGAGGGGCAGAGGGTCGAACAGGTGGCGATCAGGGCTGCCGAGCACGGCTACCGTAGACTAGTGGGGCCACGACTGGGTGAGTGTGAGGTGCTGTGCTCGCCAAAAGATGCTCAGCCTCTGTGGGAGGCTGAGATGTAGGAATGCTTTTAGAAGTGTGAGCAACGGCAGAATCTGAAGCGGTGACAGAGGGTGAGGAGGACAGAGAGGTCACTGACATAGAAATGGGGACAGACGTCACGACACTCTCGGTGAAGACAGCGGCTGCAGAGACGGTAGTGTCAACTACTGGGGAGATCGTGGAATCAACAGGAAATGACTCCCCAGGGGTCGAGAAATCAAGTGAGGACAAGGTCTCAGCTGTGAAAACAAGGGAAGGCTCTCCTCTCTTAAAAATGGTGGTGGAGGTGCTCTCGAAACTCACATAAGTAATGGGATCAGAGGTCAACGGCACATAGGTAGTGGTGGTTATGGTGGTGGACTCACTTAGTGTGATCCCGACACTGACAGAAGTGTGGACAGAGGTGTCGGAAGCAGAGGTCAAATCAGGTGCAGGCTGAGGGATCGGGATCTCCGGGTCCAGAGGGGGAAGGAGGGGTTCCTGCAGAGCGCCCTCAGGCTCGAGCACGTACGCAGCTGGGATGAGGAGGTCCATCTCTGGTCTCCACACCCCTCCTGCGGGTCCAATGTGGGTCCGAGCGGGGCTCGGAAGCACCATATAATCTGTGCCGAATGGACCGTGCAGCCAAACCTAGTGGTGCTGACCATGAGTACGAACCATCATCATGTCGGCCATGACATCAATGGAAAGGGAAGTGGGGCCCGTGGGTCGTAGGAAACCAGCTGGAAGGTCAACTCTGCACAAAGGAGCCATCAAGGTAATCAGACCGCCACAACAGATCGGCGTCCTGGAGATAACAGAAGAAACTATGCGGTTTAAATACTAGCTGGCTATATCGATCTGAACGACGGGGACCAAGACGTCTGTGTCGCCATCAAAGGCTCTCGTTTTAGTCGTCGTGTAGAGCATATAAAGCTCAAGCGTAAACCTCGTCCCAGGCTCATACCTCGCGAGAAAAGTGGTCGACATAAGGCGCTGAGCAATGCAGAGGCATGGGTGGATGATAGAGGAGGCCTTGGCCCGGCTAGGATCAAAGGCGAGTGGAGATCCCGTGATGAGTGTCCAGAAGACATGAGTATCGAATGACGGTGGGGGGATGTGCATGGGACTATAAGCGCGGTCGGAGTTCGGGACAGGGGACCACTGAAAATAGGCTCGGAGCATATCGAGAGTGATCTAGCACTCATGATCCATCAGACGAAACATGCAAGCCCCCTGAGTCCTACGAATAGAACTCAGGACCTCGAGTGTCAGCCGGACGTAAGTGTCTACCGACACAAACAGAAAATCACGACACCCCACGTTATCATATAACTGGAGTAGGCCCTCAAAGACCCCTAGGCACTCAAAATCTGCAACGTGTGCAAACCTAGAGTGGACGATCGATCGATGGGAGATCCTCTCAAATCTGACGTGGTATGCGTCGTCTCGGAAAGTGATCCCTATTGTGTCGAAAGCGGGGACGGGCTGTGCCGGTGGGGGTGGAATGGGTGCGGTAGGAGGCGGAAGTGTGGGTGGTTGTAGGCTAGGTAGTGGGGAGTCCACTTTAGCGGAGGAAGAGCCAAGCTCGCTAGTCTTCCTCTTGGAGGCGGGCGCCCGCGAACGCGACCTAGTGCATGGAGGCATGGATGCTGTGAGATGTGCATACCAATGCGAAGTGCTATAGAAAAGGAGCGAATATACCCGAGCACGATGCGAATGCAAGCAGTCAATGTGAGCTGAGAAACACCTCCTTTTAGAAGCTCTGAATCTGCCCCTGATTCTCCCCCAAGCTATCCTGAAACACAAATTGATTAATTAGCAATGAATATCAATAATTTTGGGGTAAAATCAAGAGAAATAGATGTTTATAAAGTTTAATCTCGATTCAGGACAGAATAGCGCTTACGAAATGGAGATTGGGAGAAAAAGGGGGAATTTAGGGCTAAGGGGGAGCGATCGGCGACGAAGGGGCAGCGGCGACGGCGACGGCAACTGGACGGCAGCGTCGACGGTGCGAGGTCGCGCCACTCAGATGCAGGTGGGTGCGTTTCGGGCGAGTGGTCGGATCGCTCAGGGGATTTGTCGGAGGCTCGGGCTGTGAAATTGCGATTTGGGAAATTTGGGATTTGGGGCCGCGAGCTTACGAATATATAGCGCGAGTCACTCGACCGAGTGGGCTGACCACTTGGCCGAGTGGCTCAGTTTATTAAGATTTTAAAAAATTTCGTGAAAGTACCAACTCGGCTGAGTAGCACTTCCCACTCGGTCGAGTAGACAAAAAGTCACTCGACCGAGTGGCAAGGCCACTCAGAGCTTTTCAAGTGCTGAAAACGTCTGATTCACTCGGTTGAGTGACAAAGTCACTCGGCTGAGTGGCATGTAATTACAGAGAGGGGTTTTTCGAATCTTCCCTGATCAGTAGCCTACTCGGCCGAGTAGTGTCTTAGCCGAGTGAAAATTTCACTCGGCCGAGTGGGCTGCTATTTTCAGCTCCAACTCTCTGTTTTTGCTCCACTTTCTGATTTTCTTTTTCCCGTTAGTTTCTTCCTTCTCCTGACGCCTGAGCGCATCCCTGGAGCGCTCTCCTTTTCCATGGTCATTCTCCATTCATATGGTCTCATATTCTCCATCTCCTGAAATGAAAAATATTGCCTATTGTCAGGTTTTTCTTCAACACTTGACTCTAAACACTAATAAAGATCTTAAAAAATAAAAGAAAAAATTCAACTAGAAATGAGATCGAACCGTCGGGTGCCTCCCGACAAGCGCTCGTTTAAGGTCTTGAGCTCGACCCCTTAAGATTCGCAATTAGAGCTTGATGTTTGGTGCATGTGAGATGCGCGCGTCAAACTTGCCGAGAAGGCCGCCTGGGTTTAGTTGTTGATTTACTTCGACATTCCTCGGCTCCCCTTCATCATGGGTAGCAGTGGGGGATGAGTCCCCCAAGCTTGAGCTTTTGACATCCTTCTTCTTGGCCGACGGTGAAGATTTGTTGTCCGGTGGGGCTTTCTTCATGTGCTTCACTGTAGAGAGCTTGCGTAGCTCTCTAATCTTGACGATGTCAGCGTCGCATTTCTCCTCGTCCGTAAGAGGGTCTGGCAGGTCTCCCATCATCTCACCATGTAACGACTGGTTTTCATGTATTTGGATTATTTATATTATATATATGTTTTGGTGGATTTTCTCCTAATGTGTGGTTTCCGTCTCCGTAGCTTTCGTTTTCGTTCGTTTCGTTGTGATTTTCTAGCTTCTTCCTTAGATCGTTGAGTTTTGGAGTAAGTCACTCGTGACGAGCGTTATATCATTCATATTTTAGAGTTAGAGTGATCTTAGAAGCTATAGGAATCTTTCCGAAGCTTCGCGCTTCAATTCGGCACTTTCCTTGCACGTTAGTTGGTTCAAGAAGGGGAACCAACTGACTAGATTGAGATCTAGTCGGTTGGCAACTCTTCTCAAACCGACTAGTTCATTGAATCAATTATACAGGAGTTACTATTTACTCTTAGTCGGTCTAAGAACAACCACCGACCGACTAGATGTGAAACTAGTCGGTCAGAACTTACTCTCAGACCGATTAGTTCCTTTGATAAATTTCACCTAAGTTATTGTTTATCGTTAGTCGGTCTAAGAACGTTTTTCGACCGACTAGGTTGCAAACTAGTCGGTTAGCCATTGTTCTTTAACCGACTATTTCATTGACCATTTTGACGACCAGAGTTACTGTTTGGAGTTAGTCGGTCACAGTTGGTCGACCGACCGACTAGTTCGTAAACTAGTCGATCAACCACTCTTCTTTGACCGACTAACCGCTGTCGTAAACCTAGGGTTTGCCCAGCCGTCGGCTTGTTTCCTATTTAGACCCCCCTTCGTTTCTTTTCTTTCTTTCTCTTCCCTTGGCCATTTTCTTTCCCCCTTGACCTTTGATCTCCACCAACCTTCCTCTAGCCCTTCCTCCTTCCTCAAGAGCCCATCTTCCTCTCCATTAGGCTGGCCTTCATGCTTTAGGCCGTCGGCAAACCCCCAAAACCCCAAAAACCTCATTTCTCCAGATTTTCTCCCCATTTCCAGATCTGAGCCGTAGTTCTCCGGATCGTTCTTCCGTTGCCGTGCTTGCTCGGCATCGTTCTTCCGCTCCGTTACGGTAGTGAATCGATCCTTTAAATATTCTCATAACCCATTTTGTGATTTTTTGTTAAACCCTAATAAAACTAGGTTGGATGTTGTTCTAATATTGTTTTGCCATGGCAGCGATCCCATCCTCCGTAGTCTAACATTTTGTGACGTGCCTCATTGATCATCATCATCGGTGCTAGGCAAGTGAAACTTGCCACTTAGGGTTTTCGGCCATGTTTTAGGCCATTTTCTTGTTGTAGGTGTAAAAGAGACTAGGCGACGAAATGATACTCGCCTAGGCACAACTTCAGGATCTAGCTTGGTAACGAAGCTTGAATCGACTACTTTTAATTATTTGCACCTGTTGTCATCCATGCATCTTATCTGTCATGTTTAAATTCAATTAACGGTACGCGAATTATCTGTACATGCCATGCTATCCATGTTGAATGTTGCATTCGTAGCACACGCTACATTACTTGTACTACTTGATCCGGCTAGGCACCCGTTATGCGGGCATAACCCTATGCCATACGTGTTAAAAACACTTCCTGGCTCGTGATCCAGAAGCGAGCATTACGTGTTCGGGGGTAGTGCCCTGGCTTGATACACGTGGAGGGGTAGGGAT